>JAULBY010004003.1:0-26593 GCA_032358315.1 Ophiocytium majus
GGGGGGGGGGGGGGGGGGGGGGGGGGGGGGGGGGGGGGGGGGGGGGGGCATAGCACGAGGTGTCAGCATCATTTACATGGGGTGCCACACCACTTCGATTACAGGTAAAAAGTATAAAATATCTCTGGCACGTCTCTGCACAGGGCGCGGGGGGGGGGCGGGGCTGAGCGACAGCCCGCGGTGATGTTCACCTATTGTGGCTACGGCAGGTGTGTGGGCAGACAGGCAGGGGCGGGGGCGGGTTGCAATGTGGCAGCAAGAGTGGTGTCGTCAGCTAGGAAATGGCGGGAACTTGTGTGGGTGGCAGCAATGGAGGGAGGAGCTGCAGCTCTCACTGGCGGCCACAGTGCCACAGTGATAGGTGACAATGTCCTGGGCAAAAAGGAGACAGTGGTGCGGCGGTACTGGGACAGGAGTGCGGGCGATGACGTGTGTGTGTAGCAAACAGTAAAGCTCATGGACTTTGTTGCGTATGCATGCATGGCACAATTGTGACAGCTGTATGTTTATATAAAAGCACTTGCTGTTGTCTCGTACTCAGTGCACTCAATGTACTACTCAACCACTTCACACAGGTCACGCTCATACTTCACACCTTGAAGGTACAGTGCAGCCACTGGTACCACTGTGCCAGGTATGCAGTACGTACCTACTTTGTGCATGTGTGCCAGTATACACAAGCATACACGAGGCAGCAGCAGCACGGTCATCGGTAACCCGCACCAAAGGACAGGCACCCACCATCATCGTCGTGCACGTAGGCCTGGCAGTACAGGTGAACGCTCAGGGAAATCACTGACAGCAGCAGGCCGACCGCCACCTGGGTGGAAGTGCCTGCAGCAGGGAATAACAAGGAGCAGGGGGTTTGAATGCACGTAGCTGGTGAGTTGCGGCGCCGGCGCTATTGTGGGCAAAGGGTGAACAGAGGGTGGTAGTTCTGGGTGGCATCAATGGCTCTGCAGTCAGGAAAGCACACACTTGCTAATCTGCACAGCAGTTGTCAGCAGTCCCCACCAGGGACCTGGCACCACTCTGGGGCACCTCCCTTGCACCAGAAAATGCGGTGACTCTACTAGGCCAGTGCTATGAACTGCTTTTGTCTTGCGTTAAGATGTCATGCATTAAACCTTGGCACAGCCAGGGGAGGGAGTGGGCTGCTCAGCCCACCCGCGGGGAACCTGCTCAACCCGGGCCTGTAAGAGCCCGGGCTAGCCTGCCCCAAAGAACCCCCCCCCCAACCATGTCTAGGCCTCCCCCCATAAATCCCCTCCCCCATCTCAACCAAAAGGGAAGGGTGGGTTGGAAACTCGAAGCCTGCGAGCGTTGCTCGCCGGTCACAGGAGAGTGCACCCTTGCCCAGACTGTGTGTGCCACCGCGGCCTCAAGCTGCTACTGCTGCTGGATGCTGCTGTCGCTCAGCGCTGCTGCTAGCAGCGCCGCTCAGCGCTGCTGTTGGCAGCGCCTTGGACACCCGGATGCCGGATGCCATCTACTGGGGTCCAAAAAACTACGTTTTCGGCTCGCAAGCTCGCCGGAAACTCCACTTTGCTGGTGACACCAGGCAGCGTACTTCCTCGCGCGCGGTGACAGGATGAGGAGGCAGACTTGCTTAGCAGAGCTTCAGCCCGGTACCAACACATGGTGTAAGCCAGGACACTACAATCCGCTGCTGATACACCAGCCTGAGGCAGGGTAATTCCTCTGCCTCGCATGCAGTGAATTCACTTCAGTGATGATAAGGCAGCACTGCTCAGCCCGGCGCTACACACATGCTGCAAGTTTTGACAGGGCATGCGGCGGCCGCACCCACCTGGCATGATGACTATGATGGGACCAACCAAGGCTATCAGAGCAACGGTCCGTTGCTGGTGACACCACACAGTGTACCTCCTCTACCTCAAACACAGTCAAAGGATGGCAAGGCAGCACTGGCTGGTAGAGACGCGTCACGGCATAGGACGTATCTCATGTTACGTAGTACGTTCTTCAAACTCGGCGTATTCCTAAGCGCGATGCATGGCGTATATGCCGTATAGTGCTAGTAAGTACGATTGTACATGAATACGTGCTACGCCATATATGTACAAATAACACACACGGAACGTCGTGCAGCCAGGTAATGGTTTTTGCGGCATCCGCACCCACCTGGCATGATGAAGATGATGAGACCAACCAGAATCATCCTGCGCACCATGTCATACACCTCAAACCACCTGCGCAAGCAGAGAGCAGCGGCAACGGGCAGGTGTACGGAGTGCAAGCACACACGACAACAGGGGGCGGGTAGTGATGTCAGCGGCCGTATCGCAATCAGCAATGTATTCGTCTCCGCCCGGCAGCAGCACTGGCAGCTGCCTGGGTCAGTGAAAAGGCCCACGGCACCAGAGTTTCTACTGAGTGAAGTACTTGCAAGTTGGGGCTCGCAAAACTTAATACTACTAGTAGTAAAAAATAAGAGCTCTAGGTAAAGAGCACCGGCCACTGATGTGCCAAAGCACCGGTATCTGCAGCAACGCTCACAGCACCACATAAGTGGAGCATGCTGCAAGAGACCTTCCTACTGCAAGGCGTGCCAGAGCAGCAGCAGCACGGCAGCACTGAACCAGTATACTGCAAAAGAGTGGCGGACACTTGTGGGTGCAGCAGTGGTGCGCTTGGACAGCCGGCGGGCGCCGTGACGCACCAGTAAGCCGGCTCGTAGTTGTTGAACAGGAAGTTGAGGGCGGAGCGCCATTCGGGCTTGGTGGAATTGGTAGACACGCTGGGTTTAGGTTACAGTTCTTTGGAGTAGGGGCTCAAGTCCCTTCTTCGGTAAATTTTGAATCTGTCTGGTTCATATATTGTACTAAATTGACCTTTTCTTATGGTGTATAAAATAAGCAGACATGCACCACTCGAACAGCTGGCGGGCGCCGTGACGCACCAGTAAGCCGGCTCGTAGTTGTTGAACAGGAAGTTGAGGGCGGAGCGCCACTCTGGCTTGTAGCGGCGTGTCTTAAGCATGTAGAGAATAGCAACAGGGATGCCGCCTGTGTAGAAGATGCACGCAAACACTGCCGCGGCCGTGTACGCCTTGTGCATGTCTGTGTGCACACGTGCGTGTCGACAGGTGCAGCCAGTGTGCGGTGGGGTTAAGTGTGCTATTCACCGGGACGTGCCTGGGAGGCTTCGAGTAGCAGCAAGGCGCTGCTGGTGCATCAAGGGCACCGACAAGTGGAATGTGCTTGTACACGGGGGGGTGCTGTCGAGCAGCAGCGTAGCAGTGCACATGTCAGCACACGCATGTCGTGTGGCACCACGTTGGAGCGCCATCCATTGGGATGAGCACGGCAGGCGAGGCGGGCTGACTGTTCAGCCTCGCTGTGTGCGTGACCTGCAAGGCGGATGATGATGCTGGTGTCAATGGCGCAAGCCTTTTAGTGCAGCAGCGCTGTGTGTGGCACACGCGAGCGGACGGGCTTACCAGTGTTGCAGTCCACGCTGAGGTCCGACAAAAGGAAGCGCTGGCCATCGTCCAGCTCCTTGCAGTTCATCACCTGCAGCAGACGTGAGAAATGAGGTTCGCGTTATGGGCAGAATATAGGCAGGCAAAGTGCTGATGTGTAACTACGTACATGTACTGTAGCAGTTTATTTTGTATGCACGTGGGGGCGTGCCAGAGCCCGTGCCATGCATGCCAGGACGCTCGTGGCGCCGGCACACGCCCGGCAGCGCAAGCACACAAACGCACAAAGGTCTCTGAACAAACAAGAGCAACGACTGCTACTGTGGCAGCTCCAGCATGTTTTGTGGCGCACACACGGGCCAGATGACGAGACAGCTCTGCAGCTCAGCACCTGCAGCGTGTCAAGGGGGGGGGGAGAGGGGAGGAGAGTCAACGTTGACAGCGCCACGCACCTGGAAGATTGTGCGCGCGACGGTCGGGTACAGGAGCAGGATGAGCCACAGCAGCATGGTGACCATCTTGTTGCGCAGCCACACGATGCGCTTGGCCAGGGTGGGGCGCAGCGGGTGGTGGGGGTCACGGGCCTTGATCCTGAGCATAGTGCTGGAGACGAGGTAGGTGGCCAACAGGAAGCCGGCAATGATGGCGGGCGTCAGGACGGCGGCCAGGAACGCCATGTAGATGTTCATGGGCTTGATGCAGCTCAGGGACAGGCCGGGGATGTTGATGACGTTGATGTCAATGACTGCAAGCGGGAGCAGTTGGCACATGTACAGCATGGGATTAGGCAGTGGGAGGCCTGCGCAGGAGCGCGTGTGACTGCTTTGCGCGGGCTTCAAGGGCAGGGAGGGGTCGATGACTATGAGATGGCGCGCGCGGCAGAGGCAGCACGGGACAAAGCCAGCCACGGTGGGGTGGCAAACAGGCATGGAGGGTAGTTGTGTGGCAGCTGGCTAGCAGGGTTTGAAGGCTATTAGTAGCAAGCGGGTGGCTTGCTGCATTGCAGGCTTGCGGTGCGGGACGCTTGGCGGCCCTGGCAGCAGTGCTGCATCACCATGGATCCGCGCCACTAGTAAACCGCATGACCACGGTGATGTTGGATTACAACATGCCAGTAATGAATGTGATGCCTTGCAAGCGCCGCATGTCACAGCGCGGCCCTGCTTGAATCACACAGCACAGGCCGGACATTGCATGCATGTGCAAGTGTGCTCCACGACAACACCAGTGTGGGCACTCATTATGGTTGCACGAAAACGTACATATATGGGCGTATTTTTCTTGTCAAAGCGTGTGCAATAACTTACTATCCTGGGCCAGCCACCATGCAAGAGCGCCAGACATTACCCGCACATGCCTGCGCCAAGCTGTTCCTATCACTATTTATTTCAAAGCAGTAGCTGTGTACGCTGCATGCACGTTCCGTATACGGCTCATATGGCTTGCTCATATACGCGCAACCGTAGCACTCATGGTTGCCGCGCACCTTTCATCCAAACCATGAGGTTCATAACCGCGCCAGGCCAGGGGACGTTGAGGCTCGACTGTCGGGGTCGCACGCAGCGGTGTGTGGCAGACAGGCGGGCAGGCAGGTGACTGAGCGGTGAGCAACATGACCGGCAAATGCACGACTGGCCGCCGTGCGCAGGCAGCACAGCCCTGCAAGTGGATGCAAGTACGTCAGAATCGCTACATGCTTGCACCAGAGTTGCACCCTAGTGCAGCGTAGTGGAGTGTTTTTCAGGGCCCCAGCCAAGTTTTGTCCCAACTCGAACCACTGTCTCCCAAAGGGTGTTGGGCGGTGTGTGGTGCAAACTCACGCCCTCTCACCCCATTCAACACACGTACGGGGTTCCGTCACCCACACAGTTGCACACGCGCCAGGCGTCTTGGTACGTCTCTCAAAACACGGTTAGAGGAGCAGTTTCGACAGGGCCGCCGCGCCATTTGCGCGCGCCGCACCCTGCAGAGCGTCGTGAACGCACGTGGCTAGTGATGGGCCTCAGCATAAAAATTTACATTGTACCCCGTATAACGTATGAAAACACGGCGTATAACATACTTCGTAGTAAGTATGTTGTGAATACCAGTATTTGCCGTATAAATGCGTTCATCTGCATACGTCATGTCATACGGCGTATTCACATACGTTATACGGCGTATAATGAAAAAAATATACGCTCTCTCCCATCACTACACATGCAGGCGCCAGTGTGTGCGGGCGCGCACCTGCAGGGACGAGAATATCTGCACAAAGCCAATGGAGATCTTCATCTTGGAGGAGATGCTGCTGATGAGGGCGTGTAGGGACTCCGCCATGGCCAGCGCCGCGCTCATGTCCATGCCGCCGCTGCCGCCGTCGATGTTGATGTTGCCCGCCACGCCCGACATGGTCTGCGCAGTTGCGGAAACATTTTGTGTGTGTTGCACTGCCGTCAGTGGGTTGCACTGTCGTCAGTTGCGATACACAGAAGGTAGTGCTGTTGGTTTCACATTGGTAGGGGCGCGCAAAAGCCCACACGTGCAGTGGATGTATGTGTACGTGGTGGGAGCAGGTCCCCTGGGACATTGGGCTGTAATCGGTTAGAGTAGTGCTCTGGCAACATGCCAGGCTTCCCACAGTACTGAGCTTTCCCAGTTTGTTTTTCGCTACCTGTCTGATTTCCTGGTCATACGCACCGTGTGCAAAGGGCTTTCCGCGCCCTAAGCGGAGTTTAATAAGAGTACGTGGTGGACACACCTCTGAAGGATGTACCAGCCCACTGTCGCTGCAGAAGTAGGCGTCATTTCAAAAGGTGGTCTCTCACAGTACGATGGGACGTGTGAACATGCCTGGGTGGTGGGTGCGGTGACGCGCAGCGTAGTTTAAAGGTTGCTCACCACGTGGCGCACATCTCGTTCAACGAGGCCGCTGACATTTACCCAGCAACCCACACCAAACCGGAGTCAAAGAACAAAAAACCAGCATGGACCTGTGAACCTGCAGTGGGCAGCAGATGCCGACGCATGGTGCGGCAACACAGGCTGTGTGGCCAGCAGCTAGCGGCAGCAGCAGGGGTTCCAGTGCCGTGGAACAGGATACGTAAGAGTTGCGACAACTGCTCGTGACAGTGATGGCAGAGGCCAGCTGTGTGGCATATGCAGCTTCTCAACAGCACGGCTAATCGGCCATGCTGCTACCTGTGCATGTTTTCAAGGCAGTGTACCAGGCAACCCAGGCCAAGCAAGGCAGCACTGTCAACACAGCCAGTGCCAACAACACCGCCCAGGACACAAGTGGCACACCCCACCAAGCGCCGCTGACCGCGGCCTCACCTGCTGGCCCTGGCCAACCAGGTCGCCCCACGACGCAGTGCCATGACCACCTTCACCCCCGCCGCCACCACCATCACCACCACCACCGCCACCATCACCGCTAAACAGCTCCGCCCCCGGGTCTCCAGTGTCCCCAGTGCCCAGGTCGCCCACCTCCGCAGACCCGCTGCCCCCGTCATCCTGGTCCGCGTTGCCGCCCAGCTGCACACCGGGGGCGCCTCCACCACCGAGCTCACCAACGTCCGTCGACCCCTCCCCCTGCTGCTGGTCGCCGACATCCCCCGTGTCGAGGCCGCCGACGTCGGTGGAGCCGTCCCCGGCCTGGCGTGCTTGCCCCTCGGCCTCCTGGTCGCGCGCGTAGTCGTGCGTCTGGCCACTGAGCGCATTTGTCTGCTCCGCGGCGGCGGCAACGATGGTGGTGGCGGCGGTGCCGGAGCTCCTCTTGGCCACGCGGTTGGTGGGCTGCGGGCGGTTGGGGGGGGGCGGGGGGGCGGGTGCGCGCTGAGGGGACGACAGTGCTTGCGGAGTTGGGAGCTGCAGTGATCAAAGTGGCGTGTACGGGCGCAAAGGTAGGCGTGGCCCCAGGCGCAGCGGCTGTGCGCCCAGCAGCACCACCAGCTGCAGGCAAACGAGTGTCCGTGCCATTGTGCCAAGGCGCCACCCGTCAACCTTCGCTTCCACAAGCAGCAGCAGCCAGCGCTGCGCCACAGGGTTGCAGTCACACGACCGCACCAGCAACACACAAAAAACACACGCTAACCCAGGCGCACACACGTACCTGCGGGCTGGCGGTGGGGACCAGGGCATACGAGGCGCCACCGGTGCTGGAGCGCCGGCCCATGGAGCCCTGAGCACCCTCCCGGGCCATGGAGGCGGCATTGAGCGCGGCGGCATCAGCAAGGATGCTGCGGCGCGCGCCGGTCGGCCCCAACGGCGGTGCGCCGCCGACGGTGTACTCAGAGGGGCGCTGGATGACGCCCACGCCGTTGTCCAGGATGGAGCGGCGGCGCGTGACAATCTGCTGGAGCTGGCGCTCGGTCTCGGTGAAGGGTCTGGAAGCCTGCGGGGGGTGGTGGTCGGGCGGTGTGTGTGCACGCTCCAGCTGGTGTGAATATTCACTTGCTGAAGTACATATTACATACGAAGGTAATACTTCAATGAAATGCATATAGGCAGGACACAGCCGGGTGGCAGGTCACCATGTACGCGCGTGCACAGGTGTGCAGCGCTCAGAGGCAGTGCTCGCCGGCTGTGGTGGCCTGGTCAGTGGGGTGCGCGGCAGTAGGCATGGCATTGGCTTCGTATACAGGGGGGGGGCAGCACGGCTGAAGGCGGCGCCGCGCTGTCGCCAGTGGCACACAAAAAAAGCCTACCAATGGCGCCTCCGCGCACGGCCACAGGGGTGACAAACGGACCCCAAACGCACCTGCATGGCGCTAGCATTCCAGGCATTCCACATAAATGCGGCACATGTAGCATGCTCGCACATGTCTTTTTGTGGCAAACCCACTAGCACCACCAGGCCACGACTGACTGACGAGCAGACAGACGCCCCCCACCAGTGATGGGTCAGGGCGTGTAACGAATGTTGTACGTTATACTTCGAAGTACAAAATATGGCGCATGTTTACGCCGCAAAACCAGAAATGTGGCGATTTGCCGTATAAATACGTTCATCTGCATAAGTTATACACGCGTATTTACATTTGTTATACGGCGTAAAATGCGAAAATTATACGTTCTGACCCATCACTACACACCTGCATGGCGCTGGCGGTCTGCGCGGCAACAGCCTGGCGCTCCACCAGCAGCGAGCTGCGGCGCCGCTCCTTGCGCTTGTAGTGCGGTATGGGCTTCTCGGGGTCCGGCAGGGCCGGGTACTGGTAGGAATCGTCTTTCTTAGTCTCCTCTTCGCTGAAGTCAGGGGGTTCCATGTGCTCGTTGAACACCGCCTTGAGGTAGTACAGCATGCCTGCCGCAACCACACATGAGCCGATGCCGACAATCACGCCCAGGCCCGCCTTGACGGTGGCGGCGGCCATGCTTCCGCCCTTGCAGATGCTGCAGGAGCCGTCGGTGGCCAGGTAGTAGTTGTCCTCGCAGGCGCCTGTGCATCGCCGGCGCAGTGCAGCGACAGCGGTGCTCAGCAGCAGCAGCAGCGGTGCTCAGCAGCAGCCACAGCGGTGCTCAGCAGCAGCAGCGGTGCCAAGCAGCAGCAGCCATGCATTCTGGTTGTGCCTGCTGTGCAAGTTCCTGCAGCGCGTACGGGCTGTGTGCAGTGCGCCATGTGGTGCGCGCTGGCGCCAGAGCAGCAGGGCACTGGTGCCGCCAATGGCAGCGCAGTGATTGCTCGAAATCCATCGAAGGAAGCGGCAGGGCGCCACAAAAGCGCGATGCGCTCCTCACAGCGAGCAAGCGCTGGCCAACATGCACAGTGTGCCGCCACGGCACGGGGTGCTCGCATGCACGGCGGTACCGCGCAACACTGCAAGAGTCTGGTGTCACAAGTGCTGCCACACAGGGTGAGTGATGCCCCCCGTTGGGCACTGTAGAAGATGACTTCTCACCGCACAGAGGGCTGCCCTGCTTGAGGCCGATGTTGCACATCGAGGTGTTGCCTCCGAGACAGTTTGCGGCAGTGACGCACGAGTGCTGCGGCGCACACACGGCAACGGCAAGCAACAAGCCAAGGACATCAGTGCCACAGTACTGATTATTGGGCTTGCTGAGAAGCTGGTGCCACGCCTCAGGGCCCATGTCTTCCACAACAGTTACACTTCTTGAGACACATTAGCATGTGCACAGCCGCAACACCCAGCAGCTACTAGTGTGCCCCTGGCGGACGACCTGCTCAGGCAGGTCGAGCCCTAGGTGGCCTGCCCGCTGGCCCTTTCTGTGTTCGTGCTTCATTCGAAGTACATGCACTGCCATGCATTTGCCATGGTCACCAGTAGGGCGTGCTGGCATACATGATATGGGCTCTTGCACGCCCACAAGTGCAACTAGACAATACTGGTAATGCGTACTTGCAAGCACCTTGACGCCTAGAAGGTGGATGCTCCTGTTTTAGCCTGTTCTGTTCATGGAGTACGCATCTCAAGTGTGCACTGACTGCGAGTTGCACTTCAGCAGGCTGTGACAGGGCTCCTCATGTCACTCTGCAGGCTGCTGAGCACTGTGCCTGGTTTCAGCAACCCACATACTATTGTACTACTTCAGTGCCGCATGTACACTGCAGTGTGCATACAAGTCATAGCTGAAGTAGTAGCATGATATAATGTACCAGTGTACGCAGTGCTGAGCATTGCCAGCTTGTTCGCTCGCAACAGCATGTCTGACCATGCTTTCTCTGGTCACACGCACACCATGTGCGAAGGGCTTTCCACGCCCTAAGTGGAGTACAATCAAAGTACCAGTGTAGCACACGCACATACACCAGCACATACTCACATATCCGTACACATCCGTCTCGATGCTCAGCGGCTCCGCCCGCCAGAATCCCTCCAGAACGGCTGGCAGAGTAGTACCTTGGGCTGTGCAGTCAGCACCAACCGGGCAGGGCTCGCACTGTTTGTAGCACCCCTGCGACTCCGTGCAGAAGGTGCCTGCGGGGCAGATCTTACAGGCGTAGGAGCCATCGCTGTTTTGGTCCTGGAAAGGGCTCAAGGCAGCGAGGGGTGTGGGAGACAGTGGGTGTGAGGCGTGCACACTGGCCAAAAGCATTCCTACTGTAGCGCACTCATTCATGTACTTCAAAGTATGGTGTACGAGTCAACAATCAAACAGACATGCATCCACCTCAGCCTGGTGTGTACATGTGCTGTCTGCCGGTGACAGCATGCTTGCCATGCAGGAAGAGGCAGGTGTGTGTGTGCACTGCACAAAAGCTAGCTGCACAGCAGCTGTTCCTGCACTCGGACCTGCTGGGTGCCCCAGCGGCACAACTTGCACTCAACCGCGCTGACTCTGGCACTGTGGGTGTGCTGCTGCCGTTGCTGCTGCTAGGGGTACCGAGGCCACGGTCTCCGTAAGAGTGGATGCACCACCGAACCAGCGCAGGCTACACCATTCTGTGGTGTTGAGACTGGCCCGGCCCCCCACCGATACCCTTGCTCAGCACACCTCACACCAGCACTTTCCACTGACCTGGTACTGCCCAAACGCCCCCAGGTCCCCAATGCTGCAGTCGAGCGTGGCCTTCACTGCCTCCTGCTGCACGTTTGTCACGTCCGCACCCATGGCTGTTACGCCCATGGTGCTCAGGTCCGTTGTGATGTCGGTGTGCCCCTCCAGCAAGGCCTGAGCAGCGTCCGCATCCTCCTGTGTCAGCAGCGCAAATGTGCCCGTCACCACATAGTCGTTGCTCAGCTGGCGGCCAGCGCCAGTGGCGCCGCCCTGGGGGGGGAGAGGAGGGGCGCAGTGGCAGCAGCAGGTGACAGCGGAAGCGGTGAGTCGCAGTGGCGTTGGGTGGCGCTGTTGGGTGTGTTAGCTGCCGCGCGTGCACACAGTGCCAGCACCACCAGCATGCGGGCGCGGGCAAAGCTGTTGCATGGCGTGCGGTGGCGGCTGGTAGTGGGGTCTCGAAGTGCAGCACAGCAAGGAGGGATTGCATGCTGGTCCAACAAAGGCAGCCTGTGTACGTGGAGCTGTGCTGGTTGGCAGTCTGCCGCCACCGCTGCTGCTATTGCAGGTGGACTCAAACGGGTTGTCTCTCCGCGTCTAGGGCTGGCCCTAGTGAGTGTGTACACACGCTCAAGCGCTGTCGCAGCACACCATGTGACGTGCTTTCACCAGCAGGGCCTGTCACTAGGTGTCACAGTGCAGCAGTGTTGAAGTTGAACCACCGGAGGGGGAGTGTTGCTGCCTCTTGCGACGCCAAGCAGCTTCTACATGATCTGGGAATAAGATCGGTAAGTACACTTTGCAGCGCACAAAAGTGAACTTGTGCATTCAAAGCCTAAGGCGATCTAGTGGTGTGCGCAGGGCAAAGCGCCAGCCGAAGGACCTGGGATATCATTACCCATACAGTCGAAACCAGTCAGCCCGATCCCTACACGCGCCGGTCAGTACTGTTGAGCCTGCACAGGATGGGGAACAGTAGTAGGAAATACTTCGGAAGTACCGGTGTACTAATGTAAAAATAATAACATACGCACCACAGTGATGATGACTTCATTGGGGCTGACAGCCCAACCTCCGCAATGGCATGCTTGAAACGGTAGTAAGAAATACTCCTGATGAAGTACGGTATCGGTATTTATGGTAATGTTGACATACGCACCACGGTGATGATGACTTCCTCGGGGGTCACGCCCGCAACCTGTGCTATGGCATTCTTGAACGCCGCCTCCGTGAAGTCCGTCCAGTTGCCGTCCAGGCCCGCCACCTCCATGGTTGTCAGCACCTGGATAAAGTCAACCACGTGCGCGCTGAACGTGAACTGCGTGTACTCAGACACGGAACGCCCCGTCTCCTTGGCCACGTACACATAAACGGAGGTCTCCACCTGCACGTTGAACACCCTGCGGGGGGGGGGGCAGGGGGGGGGGAAATGGGGTGCCAAGTTGGCCGGGGTGCCAGCCAGTGCATGCTGTTGTGTGTGCAAGTCAGCCACAGGGTGTTTTGGTTGCCGGCGCCCCGCGCACGGTGCGTGTGCGGCTGCCGTGCGGCTATTCCACATTGCTGATGGCCTACTTCACCGTCGTCCTGTTTTAGCACACTCCGGAGGTCACGATGCGCAGTGTAGTTCATAACCATACACTCACTGCCTCAGCACATTGCATACGATCTCAGCGCGCGCGGGCAGCGAATCCCTGACGCCAGGCGCTTGCCCCCCCCACACATGGTCAGCACGTGGCACCACCCACAGTTGTATCTACAGTAGTAGAGTAGAGCCCCCCCCCCCACGCACTGTGGCACCCCTGCACCCGCAGCGAGCCGCCACAGACACTGTTAGCGACCGCACACGCCAGTCCGCGCCGCAGACTCACCAGCGTGGCGACTTGACGTTGAGGCAGTACTCCGGCGCCATGCGGTAGTCTGCAGGGCACGCCACGGGCTGCGTGGGCCCCACAATGATGCTGTCGTCCGAGGCGGGGTCCACAAAGTGCACGTAGTAGTCGGTGGCGTTGGAGTCGAGGCCGTACACTGCAACATAGAGGTCGGTCTCGCCCCTGAGGCGGTGGTGGCGGGCGCGCAGTGTGTGTGGCGAAATATGCCGTCAGTGACAGCCAGCGGTAGAGACCGTTACGGCAGAGTTGTGGGTGACAGTGGCAGACACCTGTAGGGGAGGTTTCGTTACCATCGCATCTGCATGCCTCCACGTGTGCAGATGCTGCGCATGTGCCACTGTCGCACTTGTGGGGGGCTGGCGGTGGTGCGCCCAAGTGTGAGGAGCCTGGCCGCGGCCACTGGACGTGTGAGTGGCCGCCAGTAGGCACAAACGACCGCAGGCCGAAAGTTCTGTGTCATTGTCCGCTTCTCAAGTGCTCGGCCAGGAAGTCACTGACTGGTGTCATGCCAAAACAGTGAGCGGGTTAGCTTCCTCCATGAGCCACTACAGCACTTAAGGACGCAGAGATTATTAACCCCAGGTGAAGAACACTATGATTTGGTAACCAGAACAGGGTTGGGGGTAGGCCACCACTGGAACACGTACAAATAAAAGTGAGCTACCCCACACCAGCCCAGCTAAGAAGGGACTGGGCGTTAAGCATGCACTCCCTCTGCCAGTCCGCCAGTGCGCATTTTTCATGTTAAAACGCATCAACGCTGCCACTGGGCTGCCGGTGGGTTGCGAGTGGCGGAGAAATACACCCACCATGCACTGCCAAGGACGGGCTTGATCTCCATCACCTCTGCCGTGACGTTGAACGGCACCGACACATCATCCTCACTGTGTTCGAAGCGACGTACAACGCCGCTGCCATCAGCCGCCACCACAGCCAGCTCCTGCCCCACATCACTGTCCACGCCACGCTCGTTGGTGTACGGTGTCGTCTTGCATGTGATCAGGCGTGGCTTGATCCTTTTTGTTGCAGAGAGGCAGTGGGCGGGGGGGGGGGGGCTGGGAGTGAGCAAGCGCAGCCCCGGGCAAAATGGCCAAAGCAAAATTGAAGTGCACCAAGGCATGTTTGTAGGGTTGCGACGAAACGTATATGAGCGAGCCATATACGCTGTATACGGTCCGTATATACGGCGTACATGGCTAACGCTGTGAAAACTAGTGATACCAACAGCTTGGCACAGGCGTGTAGGAGTGATTTCTGGTGCTCAGTGCTGGTAGCTGGCCCATGGAAGTGAACTACGGGCGTATATACGGACCGTATACAGCGTATATGGCTCGCTCATATACGTTTCGTCGCATCCCTACATGTTTGCAGTACCTTGGATGTTGCGAATAAGCATGCTGAGCAAGGCACGTCCAAAACGCCCGATAGGCCCCAGCCCCATGACAGCTGTGCCGCATGTTAAGACAGCCGCTCACGCATGCTGCTACGCGCCTGGTGTCAGCAGATTTGATGAAGCGAGCACGCAAAAGTACTACAGCAGGCAGGCTGACCGGCGAGTCAGGGGTGAGGGCACGCACCAGTGAGCAAGGTCGGAGCTGCTGGTGTAGCTGTCGTCTGACTCGCGTATCGCGCATGCGTAGACTTCGTCGGTGGGCCTGAAGCCATAGCCCAGAATGGTCAGCAGGGCGCCGCCCGCCGCGGAGGCCTCGACGACGGTTGTCTCCTCCCACTCCTGGTGCGCAGCAATGTTGAAGTTGAAGTTCATGTGTGGTTGAAGTTGGATGCAGCACCGTGGCAGCAGGGTTGAAAAGCAGTGTTGAAAGGCCATGTCAGCAGTGTTTAAGTTAATGCGTAGTTGTAGTTGGATGCAGCACCGTGGCAGCAGACAAGCGGTGTGCATGCGGGTTAGGCTGAGCTTCTTGCTGCAAGACCGCAATGGGGGGTTAGGGTCAGGTTATGCCAGTAGCGTGCCTATGCTGACTCTAGGGTACCATTTGTTGACATGCATCAGGTGCCGTGCTTTGACGTGTTAGCGGTGGGCACGTGAACGAGCCTAGGCACTACTGCAAGACAGCAGTGGAGGCTGCTGCCAATCAACCAGCATCGTGACTGTCCCAGAATTGGCACACCTTCTGTGGGGCACTGCAGACCCCGTCGCATGAATGCAGCATGTGCACACACCCCGCTGCCTGTCCCGGTAATGGCAGCAGCAAAGCACACTGCCCAACCACCCTCCTCCACCACAGCCCGGCCACAAACACAATAACCTGGGCACACCACTGGCACACGCTGTGTGTGACCATACAATTTCGAGCTCACCACCCACCTCAAAGTACTCAAAGTGTGTGAAGTCCTCATCGGCGGCGACCGTGTACGTGATGCTCACACCGTACCCCTCCACGGGCACCGTCTCCACCACGGTGAAGTCCACAACCCCCGCGGGCTCCGTCTCCCCCCACCGCGCGGTGTTGCAGACCATGTACGTGATGTTCCAGAACAGCGTGGCGGCGGTCATTGGCTCGACGCCGTCCACAGAGAACCTGCACTCGTATTGGTCTGCGGTGATGAAACCGGAGCCGACAATGCCCACGGGAAGGCCGCCGCCTGCCCCGCCGGTGGCCACTGTCTTGCCCAGCACCTGGGGGTAGTGTTGCGCGAAAACATTAACTTCAGAAGCATGAGCAAGCCATGTATGCCGTGTACGGAGCGTATATACAGCGTACTGTGGCTAATGTTTTGCAAAGAACAGTGGTAGAACAGCTTGGCGCGGGTGTGAATGGGTGGTGTCTGGTGCCCTTGCGTGATGATTGGTCCAGCATCGCGAGCTACTGCACATGTTTTGACAATGAAAAAAAGCCCAATACACGTGTCCGCGCGACCCTACCTGGGGGACAATGTTGATGGTGAGGGCAGCGGAGCGCGCACGCAGCACGGTGGCGAGGGCTGGTGTGTCGCCCTGGGTGAGTTGCACCAGGGTGATGTCCACGTTGCCGCCCTTGTAAGCTGTGCTTGTTGGCGCAGGGGAAGGGGGCGCGCGGAGGTGGGGGCGGTAGCAGCAGCGGCGGCGGCAGCAGTGGCGGCGGCGGCGGCAGCAGTGGCGGCAGCGGTGGCAGCAGCAGCGGGGGTGGTGGTGACGGCGGCAGGAGGGGAAAGAAGCAGATGGGCAGAGAGTGAGAGAAGCACAGAGCCGGCAGGTGTGGGTACGAGCTTTGCCGATGAGCTGGCGTGCAGCTGCAGTTGTGCAATGTCACCGTCATGTCAGGTGCACACAAAGGCAGCTTGCGGGTGCGAAGCACGATGCACAGTGCATCAGCACCTAAGCGACATGGTTGTGCGCCGCCTAGCTGCCTGCAAAAACGACTTGGGGTTGTGCCGCATGCCTGCAGCACGGCCACACAACATGCTGAGCACGCAGAGGTGGCCCTGGCGCGTTCACAAGCTTGCAGCGAACCTGCTGGGTGCGCACACAACAGCACTGGCACATGTGTCTGTACAAGGCGATCACGCCGAATGCTGAGCAGTTTTTGCGAGGGCCACCAGGTGCGCAAGCAGTGGCACTTGGGCGGACAGTTCACATGTTTGAGTGCAGCAACATGTGTCTCTCACACTGCTGTGCCTGCGTGCCAACCGAGCAAAAAGAGGCGTGCACTCACAGCTGCCCCATGTGACGGCCGGGCACTGCAGCGTCTCTGTGTCAACCCACGTGCACTGCTTCTCCGTGAGGTAGCTATCGAAGCCCGTAGCGGGAGGTATGGTGTAGACGAGGTTTGCGTCAGTGTCAGTCATGGTGTAGCGCAGGTAGTATTGCGCCTGCAGCAGGCAAGAGGCAGAGACCACCAGTCAGACGCACATGTCAGCACACACGCGGGAGCGAGTGGGGCAGCACGGCAGCAGCAGGCCGGCAGTGTAGCTGGAATGCCCGTGCCTGTGCGCGCCAGTGCAAGCAGCGAAAGCCACATGACAGCCATTTTCTGGTACCGTACTAAGTTGGTTAGACATTTAGCCATGTGTATGTTAGTCAATACAGACACAGCAGGCAGGCTGCAGCAGCAGCAGCTGCGGCACAGCCGGCGCCTGTGCCGCTGTTCGCCGCTTCCGACTGTTTTGACATCGAGGACAGAGCTGGCGTTTGAGGGGAGGGGGTTGTGCATGGTGTGTGTATTGGGGGGGGTGTACACCACTGCACAGAGTGTGCACAACTGAGCCCCGCGGGAGCAGATAGCGATCTTCTCTCAGCTCCCAGGATGTGTTAGTAGTACTGCACTGTACAGCTACTGTGGAAGGCGCAACATGGGGGGCAGAAAGGGGGGAGGTACAGTAACACACTGTCATCACGGGTGCCTCAGCTCACCGTGGTGTCGAACCCATTGCCCAGGACGGTGACAGTGGCAGAGCCATCCGCGCCGACGTACGCGAGGGTGCCGTTGACGTCGACCTGCCCGTTGCCGGCGGCGGGGTCCGTGGTCATGTCGGTCCAGGCGGGCTCAAAGGACCAGATCAGCGCCAGATTGGTGGGCGACACGATGATGGGCTGCACCACGTCGTCACTGTCCGTGTAGAATAGGGACACGGTGGCCTGCGCGTGCAGTGGCAGAGCGAGTGTGAGCGGGCAATGGGCTCGCGGTTTAGGGCGCTCTACAATAGATCTAGCAGTGTTGATGTAGCAAAGCGGTTCTGGTGTCTGTGCTTGCCGCGCTGTGGCAGCTTGCCGCCATTGCAAAGTTGGGGCCACCGGATATCGGAAATGCCCGACATGGTCATATCAATTCACGTGAGGTGTGTACATTGGACGGTCTGTTACATATAACACGGTTTTGGTGCTTGCTCTCTCTTGGTGTCGAGGCAGCATGCCAGCACAGTACATCCGGGGGGACGCCACAAATCGGAAGCGTCCGACCTGTTCACAGCAAATACGTGGGGTGTAGATGTGGACATTCTGTTAAATCGCCCTTTGCAAAAGGCAGCACACACAGTGAGTCCCAGCACCAACGGCAGCACGCCCCCCCCCCCCCTCACATTGGCGCCCGTCTCTCCCGGCGACGGCGCTGGCGTCTTTACGGTCACCCACGCCAAGTTCGAAGTGCATGCATATCCCGGTACATGGGTGTGCACAAGTACGTGTATCTGTAACTAGCAAGCACACAGAGCACAATTTCACTGCCAGCGGCAGCACGCCCCCCCACACACACCCCTGCTCACATTGGCGCCTGTCTCCCCCGGCAACAGTGCTGGCGTCTTCACGGTCACCCACGCCTTGTCGGCCTGCGTGCGCACGCTGATAGGCGACCCCTCATCCGTCCCGAGCACACTGTGCGACCACACGCCATCGGGGCCATCAAACTTCACAGAGTAGATGGTCGCGTCCACGCAGCTCGGGATCTTGTCAAAGTTGCGGCCGTACAGCTCTATGGCGTCGCCGCCGCTGGCGCCGTGGTAGATTTTGTTTGTGGGCGGATTGAGGGCGGTGACCGCGGGGGTGAACACGCAGTAGCCGCTGTCGGCGTAGGCGTGGAGGGGCAGCTTGCGGCACGAGCAGTTGGCGCCCTGCGGGGGGGAGAGGTGGCAGCGGGTGGGGAAGTGAGTTGTTGTTGGGGGTGGCAGAGTGCGGTGACACACGCTGTGCTAAAGCGTGGGCTCATGCGTCCTATTTCAGGTTCAATATAAGGGCACAGGAGCAAGCAGGGATTTCACAAGAGGCGGCAGTGGGTGCATGGTAGCAGGGGGGTGCCAGGGGGTGCTGTACGTTTTTGGTGTTTTTGGCTGCTAGCAGCGTGTGTACTCACGCCGACCGAGCACAGAGCCTTGCACAGCAGTGGGGGGGCGCGGCGTTTGGCGGCCGTTCCAAGTGTCTGTTGCACGTGGGGAACGTGGCTGCGACTGTGGTGCATGCACGAGGTGCACTTGTCGCAGCTGCGTTCGATTCTACGCCCGTTGCGGGCTAGCTAGTAGCTTTCCTGAGCGCATACCACACTTACATTGCAGACGTTGAAACCTGCAATAGCATCAGCATGCTGCCAGCCAATGGTGATGGCGGACTCGATGCTCTGTCACAGGAAAACCACCACAGAGGACAACACATGAGGCACGCGCGGGAAGTCATAAGTCATGCTGCACATGAGGGAGTGTGCGCCAGCTGCGGTTCTATTGCATGTGCGACACAGCCGCTCGACAGGGTACGAAGCAGAGCTGGTATCACACGATACAGTCACCCCATGCATATGCCTCACATGCGGCAGGTGGTGCTGCCGGTGACTGCTTGCCTTGATACCACTGATATCACACATCGTGCACACACAAGCACATGTTCTTGTCGTGTACACGTGTGCCCGGCAGTGCTGGTTCACATGCAGCATGCCAGGCCGCCGCCGCTGCGGCAGCCACCGCCAAGCGCGCCGTGTGGTGCTCCACAGTAAGCAGCAAGAACGCACATCTTACACTGCCCAGACGCCCAGCTGCCATGGCAGCTAACAACTTGCATTGCTGAGTCACGCACCCGGAGGCAGCCCGCGCGGGGTCCAACTGTGCAAATCAGTGGATTGCAGCGCGCGCGGGTGCATGCACCTCCTCGGACATGGACAGCCCTACCACTAGTGATGGGTCACGGCGTATAAATTTTCGCATTTTACGCCGTATAACGTATGTAAATACGCCGCACAACGTACACAGATAAACTATTTATACGGCAAATACGCCTGTGTACCACGTTCTTGGGCGTAGAATTACGCCGTATTTTGTGCTTCAAGTATAGTGTATAAAATACGTTCTACGCTGTGACCCACCACTACCTACCACACACGGTCACGAGCATGTTTGCAGTTGTGTGCGCCTGCAGCAGCGGCTGGCCGTCCCACCTCATCAAGGTTGTAGTCGCTGTCTATCACTTTGATTTCGAAATCGCCGCACTGGTGCATGACCAGCTCAAAGTTGACGTAGGACCCGCGGTCGTGCTTGATGGACGCTGCGGGGTAGAACTGGATGACCAGCTTGTTGTCGTCCACGATGGCGTAACGGGTTTCTGCAAACACGAGCAGACAGCAGCAACAGTGAGCATGGCCATGAATAAGGTGTACAGTGCACTCCCGATTTAGTGCGGGGTGGTGTCACTCCCGTAGCACCCCGCACTAAAGCAAGACCCGCACCAAAACAAATAGAGCATTGAGTATCGTTTCTATAGAACTGTGTGGTCAGTGACGGCTCTCTGGACCCCGCATTAAACGGCATACCGCACTAAATGAATCAAAGCGAACTGAATAGTAAGTGCACTGTACTTCATGTCGCTGACACGCTTGAGCCCAGGCTGCGCGGGTGGCGTGCACACACACGGTGGGCAGCGATGCTGCTGCGGTTTAGGCGCTGTGACACCAGCTGAGGCAGGCCCTGCCATGCCGCACATTCACTTAAGCTCAATTGGAGCACGGAAAGCCATGTGCACATGGTGTTCGGCTGGAAAAAGCACGACCAGTCAGGCCGGTCGAGATGTCCCCTGGTAGTACCCAACAAGATCGTGCTACTTGCTGTTATCGGCTGAGTAATCCCCGCGTGGTATGAGAGGTCCACCGTCCCGTGTCCCAGTGCGCCTGCACCCATCCCCACCCAGCCCCTGGCACAGCATAACATATCTATATGTAACATACAGTGCACTCGCGATTGAGTGCGGGGTAGTGTCACCCCCCCCTGCACCCCGCACTAAAGCAAGACCCGCACTAAGTCAAATAGGGCTTTGTAAACGTTTATACAAAATCATGTGGTCTGTGACACGTCTCTGGACCCCGCACTAAACCGCATACCGCACTAAATCGAAGCGAACGAAATCGCGACTGCACTCTATGTATATGTTACATTGGATATGTATTCTTCGAAGTACATGTGCAAATACATATCATGTACAGTAGTACATGTAGATGCGCGTGTTTGCACTTGCAGTGCCAGGTGGCACCTTGGCCCAAGCTCACGTACTGACAGTGTGCACGTTCGCTGGGGCGCATGCGCTGTGGCGTAAACCTGCAGACAGTGCTGCCCGCCAGGCAGGCGTTGGCAGTGAGCAGGTGTGCCCGAGTGCATTTTCCAAGTGCACCCACCTGTGCACATCGAGTATCCGTCCAGGTCACCCCAGAAGGGCGCGATGATTCTGCAGTATTCGAAAGCAAGGCAGAAACCAGAGGCAAGCACGGAAGCAGCAGAGGCGTAAGACGGGTTAATAAGTACTACCACCACACTGGTGTGTGGCACACATTGGCATGTGCCATGGCTGCCAAGTGACATGGGGTCAAGGTGTCATATGCACGGAAATGAAGGAAGATGCCTTTGTTCAGTAAGCAAGGCGCGATGCCAAGGGCCTCAGCTGTCGGCAACAGCGAGGCGAGGCTGGTGCACAGCGCTCGGTGGGCACACGCCCATCCATATACCCACTTCAGGTGCACATGCATGAAGGTGCGACCGCGTAGCGGCACCTGCGCGGCAGCTCTATGCAATGCAAACACACCACCACGCACACACGCCAGGAGAGTGGCTGCACGACACGCCACTAGTGGCACTTACGGGGGCATGGGTGCCTCGAGCGAGCTTGGACCGAGCTTGAGGCCATCGCCGCCCACCACCGTGGGGATCATGTGCTTCTCGCCCAGGACCAGGTACCCGGCGGGGCAGATCTGAAAGTGCGTGTAGTCCACATTGTAGTAGGTCCACGTGTCTGTGCCATCCCCCCTGCACACGCAGCGCACCAGTGCACAGTACCACCATGTAAGCAAGGCTCGCAGCAGCAGCTGGCCTGCCATGTTTGCTGCGGGTTCGCCCTGCGATTGGCCAACGGCCCCGCCCCGCGGACAAGTTCAGAAAACACCACCCAGCTGGTACTGCTTGCCGAGGCTTACGGTCACATGGTTGCTGCAGCGGGCTGGCACCAAAAGTGCACTCAAGTGGGCGCATGCACCCTGCCGCGGCATGCAACAGCGGGTGGCGCCGCGCACGGCACGACCGGCAAGTGCGCGGCACACTGACCACCAGTGCACAGCACCACCATGTAAGAAAGGCTCACACGTGCACCAGTGCAGCAGCTGGCTGCCATGTTTGCTGGGTCCGGCCCATGCTTGGCCACCTACAATGCTCTGCCGACCTGCTCATAAAACATGTTACGATCACAGGGCTGCAATGGCGGGCAGAGAGCAAACGGCACTCAAGTGCGCGCATGCACCCTGCCGCGGCGCGCAGCAACGGGCGGCGCCACACACACCAGCTGCGCCATGGACTGCACTGCTGCGAGGGTGCCAGAGGCTTGGTACAGCGAGTTGCAGGGCACTGTTGTGGCATAATTCCACGCGCGAACGGCGATGCGTCAGTGCCAGTACGCCACAGCAGCGGCAAGGCCCACCCACCAGTCAAAGGTGTACGTGTTGCAGGCGTCCACGGCGGTGGCGACGTCAAAGGTGACGTTCTGCCAGACTTGGTCGGGAGCGGCGGCCGTCTCGGGCGACTTGCCGCCCTCGACGAGCTTGGTCAGCTGGTACCTGTGCACGCGCAGGCCGCGGATCAGGGGGGCGGAGGGGGCATACTATGATATTGCATGTTGCGGACACGGACGCCGGACACGGAGAACTAACAAAAACCAAAACCCAAACCGAAACCACATGGATGCCCTAAAAAAGTCGTACGTCCGTGTCCGGTGTCCGTGTCCGCAACATTGAACATACAATATGGTCAGCTGGTACCTGTGAACAACAACAACAACAAGTCGGGACCAGGGGACACGGGGCACGTGGCGCGTGGTACGTAGGTTACTCGGTTGTGCTCCAGTGTAGCATATTGGAGCCATGAGCTGGGAGTCCACGCTCCCGGCTCGAGGCCGAGGCCGAGGCGCGTGTCAATCACCCTTATGCTCTACTACTCACAGCCGTTAATACATGACCCCATGTGAAAGAAACATAAAAGGTTGCCAAGCCCAGATGCTGCCGTCGCTGGGGCAAAAACGCCAGGCCGAAGCCTGTGGGGCGATCTGTCCACCTGTCCCTGGGCTAATACTCAACCTTCAATGGTGACGTTGCACATGCCAGCGAAAAGCACTGACCGCCCACCAGGGAACTCATTCATCGATGACCTGCAGGTCGATGGTGAAGCCGGCACGCCGCCCACCCTTGCTGCGCACAAGC
The DNA here is from genome assembly GCA_032358315.1 of Ophiocytium majus. Taxonomy (NCBI): domain Eukaryota; class Xanthophyceae; order Mischococcales; family Ophiocytiaceae; genus Ophiocytium; species Ophiocytium majus. Next base: position 22,914 of record JAULBY010004003.1, read on the forward strand.
ACGTTTCGCTGCCGAGCACACCTTGCCCGCCTAATTATGCTACCCGTACTGAGAGCTAAAAAAAAAACAGTGCGCACATGACATCATTTCACTGGACTGGCACACAATTTTCCGTTTGCTCTTGGGTTTTATTTTTATTTTACTTCTGAAGTATTTTCATTCAGTTCGTAAGTTGCAAACCCGTGCAAGCGAGCGGGCCCCTTCCGCCGCCTGGACACTTACTCCTTCACCCTGGACCTGCAGGTTATTGACGAATAGCCTGCAGGTCCAGGGTGACGCGCATGCCGGTCACACATGACGGCTTCCAGCGCGATAGTGGTCCAGTGACAGGGCGGCATGTACTTCAAATACTACTGTGGTAGAACCAGTTCTTGCCAAAGCGCATGATCAAAAGCCTGGGACGGGGGGGCGCAGAGGGGGGCACATGGCGCGTGGGTGCCTGGGTAGCTTCTGTTGCGCTGCAGTGCAGCATAGCCTGCAAGCCGCCACCAGGACACTTACTCGTCGATGACCTGCAGGTCCAGGGTGAAGCGCACGCCTGGCACCATGATGGCCCCCAGGGCGACACTGTCCCAGGAGAAGGGCTGCATGTAGAACCAGTTGTTGCCGAAGTCCATGATGTCCGAGAAGCACATGTTGCCGCCGCACAGGTCGATGGTGGCGGTGAACTCCGTGTTGTCCTCGTTTATGCCGGTGATGGTGAAGGGCGTCGTGAGCCACTCCGAGAATCCCTCAGCGTCCCCAGACTGCTCGTACCCCACCGCAATGGCGCCAGACTTATGGAAGGACACGTAGAGGTCGTAGGCGGGCAGCTGGTCGGTGTCGGCGCTACCCACGGCATTGGCGGGTACCAGGCCCTGCCAGGACACGATCACATAGTAGTCCCACCCGAACCACTCATAGGACTGGTGGTGGAGCGGCAGGCGCGGGGAGGGCGGTGGCAGCAGGCATGAGCAGAGGCAGCGGGACGTCAAGAGGCAGTACAGCGAGAAATGCAGCAGGCTGTAGCACTATAGTGGAAAGCAACTGGTTCAAACCTGCCGCTGGTGGATTGGTACGGCTGTAAAGGGTGGCACCAGCGATGATAGCTGCAGGTGCCTGCCTGTGCATGGGTGCTGAAATTGCTGCGACAATGGCTGCTGCGGCTGCACTCAGGGCGGCTGCACCATTTGACAGCCCACGTGCAGCAGCCACTCCTGTGCCACTTGTCCAAGCAACTACCTTACTTGGTACTTCACTGAAGAATGTTGCTTATTGCACATACCAGAGAGCTAGCTTGTGCAGATATAATAATTTCTTGTGTGCCCGACGCAGATATGCGATACATATAGCCAACTTCAGATGTATTGGTGACTTCCGCCTCTCAAAATCTGAACTCCAACTAGTTTGCAGGTGGTGGCGCGAGGCGTTACCAGAAAGAGGAGTCAGCAAACCACCCAACTGGCCGATTTCCACCCAGGCAGCCTGCCCTTGCTCTGTTCACAACGTCCCAGGGTCGTGCTCTCATGTCACGGCGGTGCCAAATTCGCAGTCATGAGAAACTTCCAAACAACTTACGTACTTGAAGTTCCTGCAGCTGCACAGTTCAAGTCCAAACTTCAACTTCAAGTGTTCGACACGTTTGCAAACGAAGTGTGTGAGATCACTACAGTGACTACAGTGGTTGATGTGCACTTTGGGACACTGCCGAAGGCTCAAATATGAAACTTCAATTTCTGCACTTGGGGTTGTGATGTGCCTGAACTTCAAGTGCTTTCATGGTGAGTCAAGCGCACCATGTGCCTCATGAGCACTACTACAACTTCAATACTACCATCGGCCAAAAACACAACACTTGACATGCTCAAAATGCTGCTCGAAGTTGGTGGGTGGCTGGGTGCTCAGCAAATCGGTGTGCGCAAAGCTGCGTGTGCTGCTCAGGTTTGAAGTTGGCGTAACTTACTTCAATTGCTGAGTTGCAGTTTGAGAGTTTGACACGGGGGCACTTCAAGAGGTGTTGAGCATACTACTAGTAGTTTGTTAGTGCAGTACACCATCCATACATGGACCCTTTCTACTGCGTTTAGTGCTGCGCAACTGAATGAGCAACATACTTATTGGACCAACGGTACTCCTCTGGCTAATCCTGGGCACTGCTGTGCCACCATCTGTGCGGCACGGCTTTCGCTCTGCTGCCACGCGTCCTGCCTCTGCTGCCCTCGTGTGCTGCATTGCTAAGCCTGATCCTGCACTCCAGCCAGTCGGCACACGCTTTAAGCTAGGGCGGGGCAGAGAGCCACATGTCGCTTACTTGTAGCCACACCACTCTTTGTTGTCACCCCGTGGGCTTTGGCCTGGCATCAAGCCCCAGCCACAGCAGCATGTGGGCCTATAGGCAGCCGTTGCCTAAAGGTTTTTGCGCAGGCATCCCTGAATTCAGCATGCAGAGCGCCCGGCGCTCACCCAATACTCCACAATGACTGGCTGTGGCACGCCTTCGTCAGGTATCATGATGCCCGCGCCCGGCAGCCTCAGCGTCGCCTCGCGGAAGGAGTTGCCGCCATCGAAAGTGTACGGTATGGTGAAGCTGGCACGGGCGGAAGCAGCAGGCGCAAGGCGCAGTCATCAGCCTTTGTGCTCAATGGCCGCTCACCAGGCAGTCACTCGTCGCCAGTGCGGTGCGGGGGTGGGCGGTGCGGATGCGGACGATGGCACTTGCAACTCACAGCGCATGTGCCAGCAGGGCGCCGGTCAGCTGCCGCACTGCCGCGCGGTGCCCATCCACGGCGCGCCTAGTCGAGTGTGGGAAAAGGTTCTGAGACACTGCGTGCGGTCGGCAGAGGTACGTATGGCCACCAGGCCAGTGTGTACACGATTGCGTGCTGTCCCAGCTCTGTGCTGTGCACAGACTTTATGGCGTACCATGTCATACTGTTTATATATGTGCCTAGCTAGGACGGGCCCTAGATACACAACCAAAGAGCTCCCCGAAGCAGCATTCTCAGTCACAAGCATGCAGGCCTGCTGCACAAGTAATGGCACCCCTGGTGCCAGCATCACATCGGCATACCGCAATGCTCCCAGATAGCTGCCACCTACAGCAGATCAACTGTGAACAACGTTGCGCTGAGGCGCAAACACCTCCCCTGAGACTGCCAAACCTTCATAACTTGTATAGCCATTCGCTGCAGAGGATTATTTATTATTCACGGGATGCCGTTCAAGTAACACTCCCCCCCCCCGCCGCCAACCCCAATAATTTCAGGGACTAGCAACTAATAAACATCGCAGCAGCTCATCGCAGCAGCTTTGTGTCCCCACCTGACTTCCTCCTTGGTCGTTGTGTAGGTCATCTGCTGCGAGTACTCCCACAACAGCCCCGTCTCCGCCCCGTCCGTCACGAGGCTGATGACCGTGTCCGTGACCTCCCACATGTACTCCATCCACGTCAGGTCGATGGGCACGCTGACGCCGGTTTCCGCGGTGCCGTCGCTGGTCGAATCGGCCGCAGCCAGCGGCGCATCTCCCGCTGCCGCCGGAGCGTCCGCCGCGCTGGCGCTCTCGGTGCCTGCGCCGGTGTCGGTGCCATTAAGCGCGGTGCTGAGGTCGGTCACGGCGCCACCATCAGTGCTGCCGGCGTCGGTGCTGTTGCCAGCGTCAGTGGCGTTGGCCGCCGCCGCCGCCGCCGCCGCCGCGGCCTC
>JAULBY010004114.1:0-26591 GCA_032358315.1 Ophiocytium majus
GGGACGGGGGGGGCGGGGGGGCGGTGGGGACAACGCTGGGCGTGCGCGCGCTCGTGGGGCTGGCCGTGTTCAGCGGCGCGAGTTTTTTGAGCCTGCTGAGCCACCTGGCGCCGTGGTGGCTGCTGCTGGGGGGGTGCGCGGCGGCGCTGGTGCCGGCGCTGCTCGTGGTCACGCTGCTCGACAGGTGCGCGGCGCGTGTGTGCGCGCGCGTGTGCGCGCGCAGTGTTTGATGGTGGGGGTGCCTTGCTGCTTTGAGTTGTGTCGTCAGTGTTATGTAAAGCGCTGTTGGGGTACGAACTCAAACATGTGCAAAGTACTGTCGTGCCGCATGTGTTCTGAACACGCTGTTGTAAGTTTGTGCGGCGGCGGTGGCTGTTGCTGGGATGGAGCATGGCAACACAGTGGCGCCCATCAGAAGTGTTGCATGCTTAGCACCACCATGTGTCTCCTGCACACGAGTGGTGCCATACATGGGATGGTCGGTGCCGCTCCGTTGTGGCACGGGGCACCAGTGTGCTGCCGTCAGCAGCGGTTTTTGCCCGCTTGGCAGGTGTGCATAGTGGAGGCCGCAACGCCGTCCTCTTGTGGTGCCCTCGACTCTACGGAACACCTATGTCCCGGCAGGCATTGTTTGCATGCCCTCTTGAGGTGGGATGCACGTTGGCGGCGGCGCTCGCAACGGCTGTGTGAGTCTGTGCTCGTTCACTGGTGCGCGGACCCCATGGTGCGCCCGCCCACTGCAGCACCACCAGGTGGCCATCTTGAGGCGTGCACCAACCCTTCCAGCCAGCAGTGCGAACTGGTATGCTGAGCAAGTGCTGGTGCCAGCGCTAGGGCGCCTTTAGACCAGGCCCACCTTATGTCACACCGAACCAGAACTGACCGTGGAGCATGTGCATGCAATCGAGTTTTCCCTTGCACCGCCGACCAGGGTGACCCGTGGTGCGCTGCAAGAGGCACTGACCGCTGCTGCTGCTGCTGCTGCTACTACTGCGGTGGCCCGCACGCAGGCGCATCTTCTTCTACCGGCGCTTCGTGTCGGACAACACGGTGGCCACCGTGGTGGTCATCAGCGTGTTCTTCCTGTGCTCCGCGTTCATTGTGCTGTTCCTGGGAACGGAGAGCGTTCTTGAGGGCCTCACCGTCGCGGAGCGCGCCAGCAAGTGGATCACCAGGTGACAACCGGCCACACAGCTCCGCGGGTGTGCACGCCTCGGTTGCCAAGCACTGCAGCCCCACTACTTTGCTGTCCGCACCTGGTGCTGTGTACCGTGTTGGGCTATTGCTCAAACATCTAACAGGGCTACATGAGACGCAATCCGCAAGTACTACAGTAGGTACCTCACTTCTCTCGCCGGGTTGTGATGCGGGTGTTTGACAAGTCGACCCGTAATGCTGCATTACCATATACTTCGAAGTACATTGGCATACTTGGAAGTGTACTTCGAAGTATTTTACCGGTAGTATTCTTTGAAAGTTGTGTGTGCTACCTTGTGCGCCAGTCGGCGCACTGCGTGCAGCTGCTGCCCCCCCCCCCCCCCGCGGCTTGGTGCCGAGGTTTGAGCTCGGCGAGGTTTGAGCTTGCCAGTGTTGCTGCACCTCTGCAAGCACCCGTTCCAGCAGGCTGTCCCGGCAGACAAGGCGCACGTTGGTGCTGCGGTGCGCTGCACCCGCTCAACGCTGCACCACATGCTGGTGCTGTTGTGTGCTGCACCCGGTCACCCGCCCCACCACGTCACAACTGCACCGCACCTGCACCCGCGCCCCTCCCTCCCCCCCCTTCTTAAACCAACCGCTTTCGGTGCGCGCAGCACGCTGGACAACCGCGAGGTGAAGGACGCGCTGAGCCAGCACATTGTCAAGGGGGAGCATGCGCTCAGGGACGCGCTTGCAGGTGCGCGCACTTCAACTCTCCCTTGAACTTTGTGTATTTGTGCCAGAGACATGGGGTATGTGCGCAACGTTACTAACCTGTAGGCAGCCTAACCAGGCGGGCAAGGCGCGCTCAGCAGTGAAACGGTGCTTGTACACATCTAGGGTGGGCGCTGTTCCAGGTGCAGCAGGGGGTGCAGCAGGGAGGGTGGAGGGCCAGTCGTTGATGACCAGCTCAGTGTTAGGGGACCGCTCCCCGAAATCCTACAGTTTTGTTGCCGGTCAAAAAACCACATGGCGGGGCCAGGAAGGGCAATGATAGCGTTCACACACAGGAGAATTCCTCCTGGCGGGGGTGTAGGCGGGCCCCCCAGCCCCAGGGGGGTGTCCCCTGGGGGGGTCTGACCCACTCGGTGTGATCCGTTCCTCGCAGGAGCGGTCCTGGTGGCGCGCAGGGCACTTGGTCGTTTGCGTGGGGTGGCAACTGTGTGTTGCTGCTGCCGCCGCGCAAGAACCCCTGCCTTTGCTGCTGCAGGCGCTGCCGCCATGATCGGCTCACACCAGTCCCTGCCACATTCAGTGCGCTAGCCGCTGACACTGGTTGCTGTCGCACGCGTGCTGGTGGCCGCGAGCAGACCGTGTGGCAACACTGTTGTCAAAACTGGTGCGTCCCCAAAAACTTTGAAGCGTTGGCAACAGCAAAAAGCGAAGTTACCAGAGCGCCGCTGCAGCAGCGAGCAGCAGCGGGTGTGTGACGGCAGCGGCACGCCATCTCCCTCACGTGCATACCACGCGCACCTTGTGGCGTGCTTCACAGGTAGCGCTATCTGCCTGCAAGCGTCGGGGTGGCGAACGGTCAGCTTTGGCTGTGCAGCAGAAGGCACATAGCAGAAAGCGAAGTTGCCAGAGCGCCACTGCAGCAGCGAGCAGCAACGGGGGTGTGGGGAACGGGCATTACACTAGCCCGTGCACGTGCATATCACGGCCATCCTGGGGCGCGCTTCATAGCCCGCGCTAGGCGCCTTTTTAGGCAGCATTCTGTAGCAAAAACTGTAGGATTTGGGGAGCGGTATCAAATTTGGCGCCTCCCGCAGCTGAGCGGCAGCTCTGGCAGCGACTCGGAACGCGAAGCGCCGTGGCACCGCAGGGCGCGCGAAAGCAGCAGTGTGTCAGGCGCACCAGTGGTTCGGCCAGCTGGCGCCAGGTTGCTCGTGCAGCACACGGGCAGCGTTGGGGCCGCACAGGTTCTCTCTGGAGCAGCAGTTCGTACGGGAAGTCTACAGAGAGTTGAATCGTCGCAGGACGCAACACACGCCCAGGTGCGAAAAACCTGCGCACTGTGCGCGCGCCACACACGCCACCCTCGCCTCGCCGACCACACCCAGGGAGCGAGCCCAAACCGGAACCCCCGCAAAACCGGTAAACAGAACTTTCTGGGGTCTCTTTGATCGCGCGCGGCAGGGAAGGTTTGTTTGTCATGTGTTGACGCAGTCGCCGCATACGCGAGGCTGCCGCTTCACGGAGGGGGGGCTGTGGCACATCAGAGAAGTGTCCGAAGCCTAGGTGCCAAACCTGCCTCACAGAAGCTCTCGTCATGAGCAGCATGCTGCTGCAAGGACCCCCGTGAGCCGGCGGTTTCCCGAGCGTCTCGTCGTGCAGGCGCCCTGCGCTGGTCCGCCGTCAGCGTCAGTGGCGGTGGACAGCGCGCGTGAGGCACGTTGGCCGCGAGCTGCCCTGCGTCCCTGCCGCCGCTGCTGTGACTCAAATCCGCCTGCTCAGGGCACCCTGTAGACGCACGGTGGAGTGTCCATTGGGAGGGAGGGACCGCTAGTCTCCGGAAGCAAACGCATTCCTGCAGCGCTGCAGGGCTCTTTCAAGGTGGGTGGGTCAGCACACACTGCTGCTGGTGTGCTGAACAATGTACGCTCTCACCTGCGTAACGGCCGCAAACGCAGCTGCGATGCCAGCAGCAGCCACAGCAGCAGCAAAATCAGCGCAACGGAGTGCCCCTGCACCAAGTACTCTTGGTATCCCACGTGATGTGTGCTTTCCCCAGGTGGCTGCTATACAGCACTTCATGCCAAATATTTAAAAAGTACTTCAAAGTATGCCGGTACGCAGCCATGGCAGCACACACGCTGCAGCAACGCTGTGCAAAGCTCTTTCAAGGTGGCTGCGTCAGCACCCACTGCTACTGGTGCTGCCTGAAGGAATGTGCGCTCTCACCTGAGTGATGGCCGCAAACGCGGCTGCGATGCCAGCACCAGCCACAGCAGCAGCAGCGTTACGCAGTGGCAACGAATCTTGTGCACCAACTACTGTGGTGTATGGGGGGTGAGCTTTCCCTGGCTGCTGGGTGCTGTAGCACTGTGTGCCTAACATGTTCTGTTCCTGCAGACACGCAGTCATGGCTGCTCTTGTGCGCAGCTGCCGCAGTGGTACAGTAGCCCAATTGCGTAAGGCATTCCTTCAAGTGCGCCTGCCCTACATTTTGTGCGGGTGCTCAGCAGTAGCATGGATTTTCACACTGTGCTGCCACTGGTTGTGGTGTTGATATACACTACCCCAGCACACAAGGCGGCATGTATGTACCTGTAGACAACCTGCCATAACTACAGAAGTAGTATACTTTTTTTGCCAAGCGAAGCTTGTGGGGGGTTGCGGTCTTTTTGTGTACACGCGACAAAGCACCAAATGTACTTTTCTGCGTCCAGCACAGTGCTGCAGGCCGGGCGCTGGTGAAACAGTCCTGCCCAAACTGTGCACATAAGCATGTAAGCGAATATTGTACCATCAGCATCCGCTGGTGGCGGTGACCGTGATGACCCTACCTTGACCCACACAGTGAGCACATACATACTTGGAAGTACATGGCATGATGGCCCCTATCGGTGGGCGGACCTAGAGTTTATCGCTCCTAGATTGAGTTCCCATATGGTAAATAAGGTTCATTCACGCCCTCGTGCATGATTGAGGCTGCCTATGCAAGTTACCCATGTGGGGGGAAATCCGCTGTGTTGCACAAGCAGCACAAAATTTAATGCGAATTCAGCTGTACAAGTACACACACTTTCAACCAGGTTGGGCGTTTACACAAAAGTGTGAGTTTGGGAAATGCATGTCAGTTTCCAGCGCTGAGCCTACGCACGCCTATGCAAAGCACAATTGATCCAATGACCTCACCACCACTGACCTGCTTTGCACTAGTAAACTTACTAATACTCTCTGCTTTCACAGATAAATGCTGTTAATGAGCTATTTAATAGACGAATGGCAGCATCCGAGGTTGTGGCAGTGTCTTGCAGCTGGGGCACAGGCCGCTTCCATAAATACAGGCGTTGCTAAGCATGCCTGCAGGCATCTGGCAGCAGCCGCTATAATACTCTTTGAAGTATTGCCGTTATAATGATGCAGAGCTAGCACCCACCAAGCTGGGTACGTGCACATACTTCTTCAAGTGTGTACAGACCAGCACTTTCATGCACTGTGTGGTTGCTGTGTCACAATGGAAGCCATGTGGCAGGGGTGCATACAATGGGATAAAAAGTGCTGTTTGCCAGCAGTAGCTGTTCTTTGCTTTAGCTGTGACAGTCATGGCGGAGCACGGGCGTAGTTTGCCAGCAGTAGCTGTTCCTTGCTTTAGCTGTCATGGCGGAGCACGGGCGCATGTAACAGTAAGTGTACTTCTTGGCAGGTGCCGTCTGACACTGTCATTTATTATGCTTGGCATTCTATCTCAAGCGTGTTGGTGGTACAGCAGTCCCAGAGTTGACGCCAATCCCCCACTTGCCACGCCGCATTACGGTGCACCTGCTTGAGTGTGTGTGTACATGTTTGTGTAAGGGAGCCAGATCACACCAGCACTTGCCATCGCTGCCCGTCACTCAACAGTGCCGAACAACGCAGTCACCCGGAGTACCTCACTGCACCTCACGGTGTGCTCAAGAGCCCGCACTGCCGCCCGTCTGCATGTCTATTGCGCACAACGGCCACACTGTGTGAACTACCTGCAGGGAGGCACCGGCCGGCAGCCATGAGGTCAACTGGCACGGCCAGGTCGAGAGCACGGTGTGCACTGATACTGTCAGCCGTGCTGGCGGCGGCGGTGCTGCCGAACCCGACGGGCGCCGCAGCTGCTGTGCTGCCTTGCACGGGAGTCGCCGCACAATTGACAGTCTCCACGGCAGATGAGCTTGAGGCGGCAATGGAGGAGATTGCGGCTGAGGATGCGGGCTCCTTCTCCATTGCTTGGAGCGGCCTATGGCAAGCGCCCTTAAAAATCATCATTGGCGCGGGGACGTGTGTGACCATTACGGGCACTGATCCTGCGACGGACGGCGTGCTGGGGCCGGGTGACGACAGCGTGTTTTCGCTGCCTTCCGGGGCTGCCCTGTACATGTACAACATGCAGGTGACCGGTGGCAATTCCGCCACGATCGGCGGGGGCATTGTGGCGTACCAACTTTCGGCACTGGCCCTGGACAACGTGGTGCTCAGCGACAACATTGCTGCAACCGCAGGTAAACAGACTCGCGCGGTGCCCTTGCTGTACCATATGGTACCATGCAGACGTAGGAGGCAGCCTCACTGGGCCCGTTGGAATCCGATGTGAGCTGCCAGACTGAGTGCGTTGCCCATGTATCCGCACCGCTGGATCTCTTGCCTGCCGATGGTGTACCTCATGCGACTGGCAGTTGCTCATGCACTACCGGTAGGGCTTCATGACTGGCAGCTGTAAAGCTGCTTAATGTTAGTGATCCAGACCTGTAAACAGAGTCAGTCTCATGAGCGTGTGGTACCCCACCTGGGGCATGTGACGCGTGCCACGCCGGTGCACTGTGTGCTGTAACTTGCCAGCGCTGCACTTACGAAAGAATGCCTCTCTTGGCGGTCCATACGTACGTATGGTCGCCGTGCTCTGCTTCGAAATTCTGCTGTCATGCACCAGGTGGTGCTCTGTATCTGCAGGATTCCACCACCGTCTCCATTGTGGACAGCACATTCAGTGGCAATGTGGTGCCAGGCAGCACCGGGGATTATGGTGGTGGCGCCATCTACATTGCCGCGTCTGCGCAAGTGGCCATCATGGACTCCACCTTCAAAGCTTGCGAGGCAAGCAAAGGATCCGCTCTCTTGATTGAGGCAGGCGCTGATGTGGTCATGGAGGGGGGCGCCATCTCTCACTGCAAGGGTGAGCGCACATGCCTCATGGGTCCGACCAGGCCTCACCTACTCTTGTAAATGCATGCTCAACACAGACCTGTGTTAAGGGCGTAGTACGTACTACGAAATTACTTTGTGTTGCACACGGTGCACTCATCAATGAGTCATCGTCATCATGATGAGTGGGTGGTGCACCGCACTTGTGTGATGCTGCACAGTGTCTGTTTCATGATGCCTATTTCGTACCCCGCCTTGCTGACACTTCGTATCACCATACGGTGAATGTGCCCGTCCTGGTGCCGGTGCGCCCGTTCTTGCAGGGTACACCACCGACTTCAGTGAAGGCTTCGTGTACAGCGCTGGCAACGCCTCATTCACAGGCGTGCTCTTTGACTCAAATACGCACAACCATGGAGGATTCGTACTGCCAGGTGCTACCACCGTGTTTGCCAGCAGTGCTTACCCCACAATTCTCAGCATGGATAATTGCACGTGAGTCTCAACACTGCAACTGCCATCAGCCCAGCAGGTTAACCAATCGCCAATGTCAGTGGTTGCGTAGTGCACAATCCGCAGGCATGCCCTTGCAGCATCTGTTCCTGAATTTGGCGATGTGCAGCATTCAATTTGGTGGCAGCTACAGCATGCGCATGTGATTCAGAACAACTGCCAGTGGCAATAGTGTGTTGTGTGGCATTTAGTCTGCAGTGACTTCAGCACTGTACACGTGCTGCACGCCGGCCAACACACACAATCCAGTTCGGTTGAATGGCTGTGTCGCTGTGGATGTTTGTAGCTTGGCTCAGGTGTATACCGCAATGACTGTCACCAGCTTTCCAGACAGCACATTGCCACTCAGTCTGCTACCTATCACAGTGACTGGTATGGCGCAGTGCTATTTCCACGTTGTAACAACCATATCCATGGGCCATGCTCTGACAGTGTATCAGCACAGAAGAACTTATTCACACGCAGGGACAGGCCGTTGTCAAGCAGGCCAGGTAGCTCAGGCAGCAGCAGCTGCTGCAAACGCGCTTGCTGTATGGACATACAATTGTTGTTCAACATCATGTATGATACGGCCATGAGTGCCAGAACATATTTTGCGCAATGTGGTGCGGCAGGCACTGCACAGTACTTCGAACTGCAGGTGCTGTATCCTGTATCATCACCGCACCAGACAGGGTACTGACGCAACTGGTACTGCAGCGTACCACTCTAGCAAACAGGTTTACATCCTACCTGTTACGGCTGTTGACCAAGCACCTTTCAGGCGTGTTGTATAGGTGCCTAAGAGGCGCCTGGACAGCATGGCTAACGCACGAGCACCATCATGATGACAACCTCACGCATATGGTCGTTTGGCTCTCAATGTCAGCTTGTACCTCCCACTGGCACCCTGGTGTACCAACTTCGCATCACCTCCTACAACCTTATGCTGACATGTCAGTATGACCTCACCAGTTGGAGTCACCGCTTGCGATCGTCGACGGCATGTGCATACCAGCAGATTTTTGAGCACCGCAGCCTGTCGTGGATTGGGCATGCATCCGCTTCTTGGCTGCGCTGTTTACCAGGTTCCAGTTCAACGAGGCTAGATATGGCGCCGGCATCCTTACCTACGGCAGCACAGCAACAACTGTGACGCTCGCCAACACCACATTCACAAGCAACACGGCCAAGGATGGCAGCGGTGCGTGGCACCCAGTCACTGTGATGATTTGGCAGCCGCAGTGCGGCAATTAGCGCGCATGATTTTGCCTGCACTGGCACCGTTTAGAATTGCTGCGCAGCTGCTGCGTCCGCTCAAGGTTTTGAGGCCTGGCAACAGTGCTGTAGGCACTTGCAGCATGATTGTGGCCGCAGCGTGTACCATTTTTGTGCGGCGCCCTCTATGGTTAAGTGAAGCTGGGCACCGTCACACTGCGGTCACTGTGGCGAGTCACACCACAGTGTAAATTCAATCTCTGTATCAGGACAGCAGTACCACCAGCAGCCAGGACAGCAGCTGCAAGCACCCCATGGCAGAATCGATTATATTGCCACTCCCATGACTGCATACCTTTTAGACACTGTCAGTGTGTGCAACTTGTGTTTGGTGCTTGGTGGCCTGTGCAAACAGGAGCCGCCATTTTTGCGGGTGAAAAGGCAACCTTCTCCATTTCAGACTGCACGTTCCAGGTAAGTGAGCGCCGGCACTGGCAATTATTGTTCTCATTACAGCCACTGCCAGCAGCACATGTGTTACGCTGCGTGCAATTTATAACACACTTCTAGAGACGTGGCGTGCAACGGCCGTTGTCAACTAGGTGCAAGCCCGTGCCACTGCTGTAGGTTTATCATACGAACTTGAAGTTACCTGTTCACGAGTCAGGTGGTGCAGCGGCTTGCAGTGATCACGATGGCCCTCAGGTCCTTAATAGGCTACCGTAAAGCACGGATTATAACGACCCCCCGCGTTGTCGACGGCGGGGTCTGCTGTTGCTAGCACGGGGGTCGTTGTACAACACACCCGCGTTATACAAAGTCCCCCCCGCGGTAGCAACGGGAGCGCGCTCTGCTCCCTGCCCCCCCCCCGCGGTAGCAGCAGGGAGCGCGCTGCGCTCCTGTGCCGCACCCCTGCGCCCGGCCTTTTCGGCGCGAAATGCATTTCAACTGCAAGCTTGTGGAAAGGAAGGTTCCTACTCTTGAAGTGTGCGTTGTGTGGACACCGCAGTTCACAAAAGTGCTGCAAGCCATGGAGGAAGACGACGGGGGCGCATCGGCAGCACCGGCTCCTGTTCCCAGCCCGTTCGTTGACGAGAATGCTGGTGACAGCGTGCCGCATGGCGCTGCCGCCGCCCCAGGGGCAGGGCCTGGCGCTGCTGCTGTCTCCGCATCGACGCCGCCTCCTGCCTTCCGTACTGCCCCCCCTCGTTATACAGAGTGCCCCCCCCCGCCCTCGTTATGCAGCGTACCCCCCTCGTTAGCGCCGCTAGCACGGCGTCAGGCTCGCGGGGGGTCGGTATACAAGGCTATATGCCGCTGTATACCGACCCCCTCGTTATACAAGACCCCCTCGTTATACTCCGTGCTTTACGGTAGCATGCGGCAATGTCTTCAGAGTGCAGTGCACGCCGTGCCACGCATTTACATCACGTGAGGTCTGGGCGCAGTCACTGAAGTGCCGGAAGCTACGACCGCCTGCAGCCAGCGAGGCCCTTGCGCCACATCAAAATGCTGGGCAATGCCATGCCTGTGCAATGTGAGGCAGGGACTGCAGCAATGTGCCAGCAATGTGCCCTGTGGCAGGCCAGGGCATTGTACCGTAGCGGCTGGACGGATGTCAGGTGCTACAGTAGAACAAAAGGGCACGTTACGCTGACGAGACGGTGATGCCAGAGGACAGCGTCACTTGGTGCCAACTTAAAGTCGCATGGCAGGGCACCAGTAATTGTCGCTACAGTGCTCTGTCGCAGGGCGTGCAGACACCAACCGTGTTCTCTTTCGTGCCATGCTTTGTTTGCAGGGCAACCTTGCTACAGCCTCCGCAGGCGCCGTGAGCGTCCAGGCGGGAAGCATTTTCACAATCACTAGCTCCGCTTTCTACAATAATACAGGTGCTTTCTTAACAAATTTCAATTTCATAATACTTTAAGTAATATGCAGTACTGCATGCAGGTGTCACAGCAGTTGCAGGTAGTCCAACTGCATGAAGTTGCCACGCACGGTGCTGCTCGCGCTGCTGGCCTGCTCAGCTAGGCTATGGTCGACTTCCGCACTGCAGGTACATGTATATACTTCACTTGAAGTACTAGGTAGTATCATGGTACTGTAGACCAAACACAACGCTGCAGTGGGCCCTACTTCGCACTTGCTCCAGCAGCCATTCCCTCATGTTGGATCATGCACCAGGTGTGCACATGGTGCCCCGGGGCACCAAAGCAACTCATATGGGACGATGTGCCCGCTGGCAGGACAGCAACATACTTCTTGAAGCAAGTGCTAACAAGTGTCGTACCCTTGCGCACGCATGCGCAGCCGAGCAGCATGGAGGTGCACTTGAGCTGGCGAGCAGCAACGATGGCAACCTTACTCTCACCGATGTGGTGTTCCAGGAAAATCAGGTGATGCCAGCAGGGGATAACGCATGCCCTGCGCAAACAACTTGGACCTCAATGTGTGAGTACTACCTATTTAGTAATGCCTCTGCTGAAGTACGTTAGCAGGCCAGTACGGTACTTCAATGACACGCAGCACTGAAGCTGTCAGTGCGCTCCTTTACTAAGGAGAAAGTTGCAGGTCGATTGCGACGCTCAACAACCCGACGCTCAGCCTGCTTGCTTGAAATATCTGCGGCACATCTGACCTTAGACGCTGGCAAAGCTGCTGATACGGCTGAAGCTCAAAGTTAACGCATTGCTTGCCAAGCCAAGGTCTGTTGTACCTTTCTTCTATACATGTATGCTATAGAACACTGGAAGCCCATCATAGCCACTTACGGTGTCCTCACATGCTCCGAAAAAATTGGGCAGCGTGGTCGTTGTGACAGCAGCTGGGAGCAAATGACATGATGTAATGGGGTTGGAAGTGCCTGAGGATGATCGACAATTGCATCGTTGCATGACTTCCAACCAATGCCTGCACCTGCGAGCCATTCTGCACAGCTGTCGTCTGCCGTTGTGTTACTGGTAAGCCATTGCGCGGCCCATAGGCCACTACCTACTTCTTCAAGTGCCATAAGTATGTCTGCAGTACAGTAAATACTTCAAGAAGTACTATCATGTGTTGACGCTGCAAATCGTCACATCCTGCAACTATTAGGAACTCATACTATGATAGACAACCCAGCACAGCCACAGAAGTTGCAACACAATTCAGAGTAAAAGTAATACTATGTACTTCAGCATTTAGTAAATCATGTCCACTGCTGTTGATGCGGTGCTTCCCTTGCTGCCGCTGTTGCTGTTGCTACTGTCGCCGCCTCTGCTTGTGCTGCTCCTCCGTTGCTGTTGGTGGTTTGCTGCTACTGCTGCTGCTGCTGCTGCTGCTGCTGCTGTTGTGCCGCCACTGGATCTGCTGCTGCCCACAGGCGGACATGGCGGGTGGCGCACTCTGGCTGCCAAGCTCACCCATTGGCATGGCAACTGGCTGCACATTTGTCAACAATCACGGTGCCCAGGGAGGTGGCGCCATCTACTCAGAACCGGTTCTGTCTGGATCCCCTACGGTCTTCATACTTAAAAATTGCGACTTCCAGGTGCGGCAGCCCAGCGACGCCGGATTTCATGCGTACCACGTTATGAGTGTAGCATGCGTTGCATACTATATCATGCACTTGAGAAAGTTCAGGACACTGCAGCAAGACTTAGTCCTGACAACCAAAGTGCACGATTTGCTCACGCTGCAGCACACGTGGTCCAGATCACACTATTGCAGTGTGAAGGACATGTGCTCTCACGGGCACGTTGCCAACGAAGTAGCAGCACGGCGGCGAGCATGATTTGATGCCACCCAAGACACCTAGTCCACATGCCATTGGCAAGTTATTGCAATGTGCACTTACCAGGCACCTGTGACAGCGTATGCTGCTGTATCAGCATTGCGTGCGTGCATTGCGCCCTAGGCTCGATGCTTCCTCCCCAGTCGAGTGGGCATATGTGCTGGATTCATGCTGGCCGCCCGCGCACACATACTATAGTAGTGTAGTACAATATGCGAACTTGTCACACGGCTGCAGGAAGCAAGGACACACTCATCTTGTTGCGATCCATAAGGTTCTATGAAGCGCACACCCTTCCAGAAGATGTATGGAGCCCGCAGGTACTTCGCCTACTACAGCTGCACGTGGACACAATTTCAAAGCACGTCCAGCATCATGATGCAGGCGCAACCTGCAACTGGGCCTTAACCTGGACATCTGCACCAGCTTACGCGTGTGAAAAGCTCAAGTACAGCTGCTGCACCTGAAAGCTGCTACTGACACGCTGGGGGGAGAGTCACAACAGACAACGGCAGAAGCCGTGTCGTACTACAGCCTGGCATAACTTCTCTGACCACCATGGCCTCCAACCACAAACCCACGGACAGCTGTAGAGGTGTAGCTGGACTTGAAGAACATTGTAAGATATACTACATAGTACTCAGTCTGCTGAAGTATACACAGGCAGCTGATTCCTCAACATTCGAATATTCCGCCTTGCAGGACAACACGGCAGACGGTGGTGCTGGAGGGGCAATTCTGCAGGACGGCGAGGAGCTTTTCATGGACATCGGTGACAACGTGACGTTCACCGGCAGCAGCGCCACCTGCTGCTACATCAATGGCTACGGGACCAGTGACACCTGGGTTGCATCGGGTGGCCTCTGCAACGATGTGGACACCGTCGGCAGCACGTGAGTAGTGACGGCTGCACGGGGGGGCACGTACGCCGATGGTGCAGATGTGTCAAACATGCCGCTTTGCTGCCGCAACGGCCAGTCACTGTGGCACTGGCGGCACCATCGTGGTGACAGGCCACATGCGCTCAGTATTACCCATCCCGGTGTACTTATGGTTGACCAAATGCAAATCCAGCAGATAGTTTGCCCGACCTGGTCAAAAAAGGGTCGCCGCAGCACATGGTGGCACCGCGAACGGCTAGTCTAAGAGTGGATGGTTGCAGCTGCTCATGACGGCATGATCCATTCTCAGCTAGCAATTGCTTGATTTAAGCCCTTGAAAAGGTCTATGCCAGTGGACACAACTGCCGTAACGGTTTTCATCAAGGCTAGGATAAACCAATTGGCAGCCCCAGTGACCAGCAGGGTAACACTATGCTGGAGCGTCTGGTTGAGCCTGGCAGTGCTCGCGTGCTCGGCCTTCAAATTGGAGCCGTGTTGCACGAGCACCAACTACACTTCCTGTGTGTGACTCAACGCAATGGTACTCACTGACGTGTCTGCCACTAACTGTATTACAGTACCTGAAGAGGTGTGCCATTCAACAAATCAATTACTTGAAGTGTTTACTTGAAGTATGGTTAAGTAATAGTAGTACTTTAGTAGAAGTACCATCGAGGTATGATGAGTACCATTAACAAGCAAGTGAAACACCCGTGCATGACGCGCACTGCCGCTGGCCTGCGCAGGACCTGCTGCCAGACGGGCAGCTACATCGACAATGACAACGAGCTCTGCATCACCTGCGACGATGAGACGACGGAGTGCACGGTGGCGGGCATCACGGTGCAGACACTGCCGCTGCTGCCAGGCTACTGGCGCGGCGACTTCAGCCTTGCAGGCGATGGCATCCTGGAGTGCTGGAACAGTGATGCATGCGTGGGGGGGGTGCCGGACGACGACGACCCCAATGGCTACTGTGCAGAAGGCTACGAGGGGCCTTGTGAGTGTACTCCTTGAATATACGCCCCGAGGATGCTGGGTGCTGTCACTTTGAGAAGCCTGTGTGTGGTTGCCAGCACTTGCTCAGGGCGCGGCTGCTGCCACCCAGTGGCACCATGATGCTTGCGCAACGGGGAGGCACTGGAACATCGGATGTCCTAGTGCGCATCGACAGCCAGCAGTGGACGGCTTATGCTGCTAATGCTTCTGCTGCTTGCGGTGCTGTGGCCGTTTGGTGCAGACTGCGCCGTGTGCAGCTCGGGTTACACCACCTTCTTTGGAGACACGTGCTACGAATGTGCTAGCGACACCACGGGGGCGATCGTTACTGTGGCAGTGCTGGTTGTTGCCACACTAGTGCTGCTGGCTTTCATGATCATCGTTGGCAGCATGATCCTGGCCTACAGGGGGGCCAACAGCGAGCAAGCAGTTGAGCGGAGCCCGGCACAAAGGCGCCTTATGTCGGTGAGAGCCCTCTCACCTCGAGGCAAACACTATAATAGTCTGACATCACCGCCCCTTGGGGAGTCAATATGTGTACTGCCACACATGGCTGCTTGTGGCACTTCTTTGTTTTTGGCTGTGCATAGCTGTGAGTATCTCTGCACGAGGTCGCATATGGTCACGCTTCAAGCTGGCTAGAAGGACCTGGGCTCTTGCACGCGCACAAGGACGAACAAGAAACCACACCTTGGTATGAGGAATAACACGACATGGTAAACTTGGAGCACGTTGCGCGCTGATGCCACAGTGCACAATTGTTCCGTGACTTGCCCCCACCTCCGAGAGTCTGTGAATACCATGAGTTCTGACGCCGCCGCAATGCTCATCATTGTGTGTGGTGGCACAGGCTGGGTCTGCTGCCCTTACCTTCCTTTCAGCGCTGCGAATCCCGATTGTCGTTTTTCAGCTGCTGGTCTCGGTGAGTGCCTTTGGATACACCAGCACTCGAGCCATCGGTTGCTGCTGCAGGTTCCTGCGACAACATGACAGCAACTGTTGTGCTTGGGCAAAAGAGCACTGTGCCACCCGGCTGCCAGTTTGGGTAATGCTCTCGAACAGCGTGTAAGTCTGCCCAGTTGCCAGGTGTAGCACATGAGACGATGATGCGCCAGCCTTACCACCCACTGCATTTGGAGCAGCATCTGTGGCGCCTGGATTGGCATGTTGCGACTGGTAGCTTTTACAGCCGGTGGCACCCTCCCAGACCCTTCGTGATGTTACCTATGCATGCTACCAACACATAGTGCCGTTCCAATTCGTTTCGGCATTGTCCCAAAGCTGATGCTGACAGCATTGTGCCTGCGATTTGCCCTTTCGCGGCCATAACTGCGACCAACTTGGGTTTTGCTGGGACGCCCAGTACGCGAGCATCACAGGTAAGATATACAGGCACCGAGTCCAAGTAAACGCTTGGGTCTGGTAGCTAATGTTTGTCACACCGGAGGAGCCTTTTGCCCCAGTTCTACAAGCACCTCGAACTCAGTAGGCTAGGCCCAACTTGTGCTCAGGGGAGGCTCTTGGCTGACAGCGCTGATGGTATGCAAGAATCAACAGGTGCTAAAGACAGAAAAGGATGCTTCCTGCCACAGGCTGCACAGCTACTAGTATAGCTCTAGGTAAACGGCCAGACGACAGCATACGCATCACACCGTACACAGGGTGGCAGGGGCAACACAAATACTGTAACAGCGAAGCTGGTGCCAAGCTGATACACCCAGTTTCCCCAGGCTGGTAGTGGCACACTGCAAATGGGCAATCATTATGGCTGCACTACTGTGTCGTAGAGAGGCTTGGGCATGCCAGTGGAAGTAGCCGAGAGTGGCTTGTGCACATTGCAAAGTGGCCGACTCGACAGATGCGGTCACGGTTCAAGGTTACTAGCAAATGCCTGCCAACAGGCGAAACATTCAACCTTCTTTAAACCCTGAGCTGCTATGATATACATACTATAGTGATGCGGCTAGCTACCAACACCAGCCTGCGATGGTGCTACCACACCACCATTGCCACCAATTGTGTGCTGTGAAAGACATGTTTCAAATGAGAGCAAGTGATACCTGACACCGTGACCCCTAAAGCTGCAGCGTGTGGGTGCAGCGGGTGTCGGTCTGGAAATGACTCACCTGGCACAACTATGCTATGGCTGCATACTGTAGTCAAATAATCCCCTGCCCGACCGTGTGTCATGTGAAACCCTGCTTCGGACCCGGTGCCGAGGTGCTCGGCACACAGGTCTTAAGCGACCGCCTGCACCTGTGTTGCCTCTTCTGCTGAGCAGGTGCCACCTTTCCCGAAGCGTACGATAAGTTCCTGGGCTGGCTCAACTTCATCAACTTCGACTTCTCCCTGCTGCTCTCGGCGGGCTGCCTGTGGACCTTTGACTTTTACGACCGGCTGCTGGCGGTGACGCTCATCCCCATCGGCGTCATGCTCCTGCTGGGCTTGGTGCACCTGGCGACCGCCCTCCGCGCACGCGTGACGCAGCGCTACGGCCGGCTGCACACGGTGTTTGTGGACCAGGGTCCGCTGCTGGCCCTTGCCTTCACCTTCCTCATCTTCTCCACATCGTCCACGGTCATTTTTCAGGCGGGTACCGCACGGAAAAGAGAGCACCTTGGAGCTACTGTGCACTCGCTATTCACTGCGGGGTAGTGCCACCCGCTAGCACCCCGCACTAAACCAAGACTCCGAGTCGCACTAAACCAAATGGGCATTATGTATCGTTAATACTGAACCATGTGGTCTGTGACAGGTCTCTGGACCCCACACCACACCGCATACCGCACTAAATCGAAGCGAAGTAAATCGTGAGTGCACTTACTAATGGCTCCAAGAGCGAGAACGCTGTCCTGTCCTTCCTGATGATGCCCACTGAGTGAGGCGGAAGCGCACTGCCACTTGCACTATGCCCGTCCTAATTGTCATTATTGCGCCGGCCAGCCTCGCTTGTAACTTGGAAGCAAGCAACGGATGGTTTACAGTTTGTGACACACCATGCAACAGATACGAGCAAGACCCTGCTAGCTGGAAGGTGTGTGAATGCCCCAGTTTTCAGGTGGAGTAGCAGCAGTGACGGCTTGTGTTCACCTGGCATGTGCTCTTAGCCCCATGCAATGCTGCACACACCTAGGTTGTGTCACTCTCAGCTGCAGGTAGTGATGCTTGGCATTTGCCCGCCGCTGTGCGTGTCGAGCACCTGCACACGGCGGTACAGCGTACTGCCGGGCCATTGCAGGTTCGCTTGCACTACTGTACTAGTTATGAGTTGGGCTGCATGGCAAGTGGGTCATGGTCTGCACTGTGGGCAAAGCATTTACCACAGACAACATCTATTTCTCTAGCAAAATCCCGAAATGTACAGTCCCACCCACGTATGTATGATAATCTCGGGAAACCGCAACACTGTGTGACACTGTGTCCAGTGCAGCATGCGCATGTGAATGTCTTTGATGGTACTTCCCTCCAGCCAAAGACTAGCGGCCGTGCTGACGCGTGCCGCTGAAACGTCTCTCAGCCGCAGGTACTCTCGTTGGCACTGACCCGCTGGTTCTACCATGTATGCACACTTATGGCACTGTACAGAGTGCTGAGCGGACTGTTGGCCATTGTGGTCTGGGGGCTGTGCTGCATGGCACATGGGTTGTCCTGGCTGCACAACCTACTCGGCACGTTGACACTACCACGTCTGCCGCTCTGACGCATGCCGTGACTGCCATCGCGTGCGCTACAGACGTTCGCGTGCGACAACCAGCCCGGCGTGGGCGGCTACCTCGGGGCAGACTACAGCATCAAGTGCGGCACAGAGCTGCACAACCGCTACAAGATCTACAGCGGCTTCATGATCCTGCTCTTCCCTATAGGTGCGCTCCGCATGTGTAGCTGCTACTCGCCAACGACTATCAGGCGGTTGACAGGCGATTTCGAAAATGGGTGTCGCACCTTGACTGCGACGCATATGTCCGATGCTCCACCATACTTGCCGCCAGCGGTCCACCAAGGTGCTGGTATACTAAAACCATTTCGCTGCGCTGTGTACGCACAATTTTTCATTGTGAGGTAGGGACTCCGGACGGCGGCATGTCCTATGGCGGGCCGGCCCGCTCACTCAGGCGCTCCGTACGCCTCTCGATTTCTGGAAGTCGGCTCCCATTGTGGTGGCCCCCGTGGCTGTGTGTGCAGCAGAAGGTACAAGCAGGCAAGCCCCCACGTGCTAATATTTCGTTGCCGCTGCTGCTGCTGCCGCTGCTCCTGCTGCTGCTGCTTATGCTGCTGCTGCTTCTGCTGCTTCTGCTTCTGCTGCTTCTGCTGCTGCCGCCGCTGCTGCCGCTGCTGCCGCTGCTGCTGCTGCCGCTGCTGCTGCCGCTGCTGCTGCCGCTGCTGAGCACATCAACTGCTGAGCAGGCATACCCGCCACGTACGCGTGGATCCTCTGGCGCAACCGACATGGCATCAAGTCCGTGCCTGCGGACTCGGACGAGGCATCACAGGCCGCGCTGGAGCGTTCCCACCGCAAGCTGCCCCACACAGTGAAGTCCTGCACGTTCCTGTGGGAGCCATACAAGAGGGGCATGTACTACTGGTACGCTACCCGCTAGCACTGTCTGTGTTCGTGTGCATACTCTGCCGGGCATGTGCCATGGCTACCCGTGGGCGTGCTGGCATGCACAACATAAGCTCGTGCACGCCCACAAGTGCAGATGTCATTCTATAACTACTAGTACTACTCGAAGTATATTATTATCATATGTAATATGTATAAAAGTACTGGTACGCGCACGTGCTGGAGTGGCCGAAAAACAGGGCGCTGCCTACGCACGCGTGTGCGCACACATTGCAGCGCGTGCCTGCAGCAGTTGAGCACTGCTGGCGCGTCTAGGCGCCACAGGGTGTCCTGCTGCCACGGACTGTGCTGTGTGGGACCGCAAGCCCAAGGGTGGGGTGGGAGCAGTCGCAGCGTGTAATGCCGCACAATCTAGGGAAAACCTGCTGGGGCGACGCTTTTTGGCGTGGCATGTGCATGTGGCACACATTGGCTGCTGGCATGCCTTGGTTGGGCATGAGTCACGACATCTAGTGAGTCACTTGTGTTGAACCTACACGCAAACAGTAAGCTGCGGTGCTTCACATTGAGGCCTGGAAGTATGGAGCCTCTGAAACCCGCACCCACCGCTCGCACTCTCTTTATCCAAAACAGCTTCGTTGTCTTGTGGGGGGGGGGCATAATGTGGCAACCTGCGAAAGTGTGCGGGCAGGCTGCTCGCGTGATCTGGCCCGACAATGACTTTCTGCAGCAGCTGGCAGCTGCAGCACTGGTTGTGCGAGTGTCGCAGTGTCCGCACCGGTCACCAACCACCCACATTGCGAGATCGCCCAAGTGCCGTAGGCTATAGCCCTTGACAGCAACTCACACTCCGCCTGAAATCACAGACCACTCATGGTGTTGTGGTCCCAGGGTTATATGAGCAATGACGCAGCCATGCCCTTCTCTCCTGACCGTTGAATTCACTGAAGTATACTTCTGAAGTACACCGTGATCTGCGAGCCATGAGGCCACCTGCAAGTGAAGCACCTCCAACAGTGAGCGCTCTGCACCTTGGCACCTCTCTTCCATGTCTCGCAGGGAAGTTGTGGAGTGCTTACGGCGGCTCCTGCTGACGGGCGTGCTGGTGTTCATCCTGCCAGGTGCACTTATCCCGCCAGTGCCTACCCCGCTTGAAAAATGCACTTAGTGCTGCACCTAGCTCATGCATGCGCCAGGAGGCCGTCACACAGGCATGCGCCACTGTAGCCCTACACAATCTGCTTACATCTCTAGGCACACACATGATGTGAGGTAGGGAGACTCAGTCCAGACGGCAACATCTCCTCCGGGGTGCAACAGCTGCAGCCCCTGCTGCCGATGTTCTGGCCCAGCGGAGCCACCAGCTGGCAGTGTGTGTGTACTATACCAAAAACGCCTCATGACCGTGTGTGCATGCCTGCTGTTGCACGGGTGACCGTGTGTGCATGCCTGCTGGTGCTCACAGCAGCAGCTGGATGGCACGCTTTTCTGAGCCTGCTCCCATGGTATCCGTTGTGTCACCGCTACGCTGCGGCACACCTGTGCGCATGGCCTGTTGACATGTTCATGCCGCACCACGCATCGCACTGCGATGCAGCCGGCATGGCATCAACATCAGGGGTGCCCAGCTGCCGCACACTGGCTGCTGCCACTCATGCGATGCATTTACCCTGCCGCCAGCACCAGCTCTGGATAGCCTCAGTGTGCTTCCGCCTTCTTGCCACTCACTGGCCCTCGCATGCTATGGTATACCGGTACTTTCCTGCTTCCCCACGCTGCTCCCCTGCTGGCAGGTTCCGCTGCACAGAGCCTTTGGGCAGCCATCTTTGCCTACGTCAGCATCACAGTCTACCTGTACTTCCAGCCGCACTCCTGCAGGGTGGAGCGCCAGCTGTGTGAGTGCCAGCATTGCATGCCGTACCAACGCTGTGGGCCCAGCAGTGATAATCGCGGCCCATGATGCACCAACCATGTCCACATGTGCCAGGGATGCACACTCAACAGAGGAGTGCTCTGGCAGCATGCCAGGCTTCCATTAGAGTACGCTGTGCTGAGCAATGCCAGCTTGTTCGCTAGCAACAGCATGCCTGATCGTCCTTTTTCTGGTCACATGTGCACCGTGTGCAAAGGGCTTTCCGCGCCCTAAGAGTACACTGTACACATGAGTCAGCGCTTCGCCTCTCGTCCCCCGCCGCTGGAGTGGAGGTTGCAAATGGGTCTATGTACACGGCCAACCTAAACTCCATTCCATTTGGTTGGATGCACACGCAGCACACCTGACCAGAGTTGAAGTTTGTGCAAGCCCATTTGCAAGCCGAACACCAGTTTGTGCTGGGAGGGGGGGGTGGCGTACATGGGCACAAGGCGGCGTACGCACTTGTGGTGTGTTTATTTCATTGATACATGAAGTAGGTAGACTATAGTATTCATACGCGGTACTCGACACATACCTGCCTGCGGGGCTGCGCGGCGTCGACGCAGCGTGGCAGCAGCTCTACTCGGTGCCGCCGATCCGGGGCCGCAGCCTGTGCCAGCTGACTGATCGAACCCGATGCGTGGGCAGGCGCTCTGCATGTCCGCCACTGCTTTGCACGTGGTGCTGCATGCTAACAACATTGCAACGGTCATGTCACCCCGCTGCCATAAATCGCAGACCTCATGGGAGCGACAGCTGTGTTTCTGAACCCCATCACTTCCCTGGCCACGGAGGTGGAGGCTGCCGGCGGCGAAGGCTCCCAGGGCGACATCATTGCCATGTTCCTCATTGTGGTCAACGTGGTACGTGCTGCGGTTGGGGGCGTGTACTGCAGTTGTGTGCGCAACAACTTGTGCAACCGTGATGCAGCGCACTTGTGACTTGCTGTCGCTTCCCTCGCGCCCCGCGCTAAAGCATAGCCTGCACTGAACTGATTAGGGCAGTGTGTGTATCGTTTATGCTTGTACATTTGAAGTATACATAAAAGTACGTTTGGAAGCACTGAAATAAAAATATAACCATGTGGCCTGAGACAGACCCGTGGTCCCCATAAAAAGGTCGCATACCGCAGTCAAAATGAAAGCATCCCACATGGCAAGCATATTATGCATGCTGTTCAAGCACTGAGCGAGGCGTCAGCACCTCCATCGGAGCCGCACGCAATGTCATTCAGGAATGCCAGTGTATGTGTTTGTGGCTTCATAATGGACACGGCGGGAAAAGCCACTGCGTCTGTGGTGTGACAGTAACTGTGGCCGGAAACTGTTCGCACAGGCCCACAGGCCTGCCCGCGGCAGCTGCCTGCAGACTGTTGCAGAATTTGACAGCGCCACTGCCTTGCCGCTTGCATGTACTACGTAGTACGTAGTACTGCACAGCAGTACAGTCATGCTGTAGCAGCAATGCGCACATGTGGGCGTGCAAGGCCCCACAAGTCATGTAAGCAAACATGAAGCAATTGCCATGCCTGGCCCCATATCGCCATACCGCTGCAGTACCGGTGCTATGTAGTACTCACAGCTTTGCCCAGTCGACATCAAAAAGTGCCGCAAGCACAAAGTAGTAGGTCGGCGAGCCCACCTACTCTCGATTTGCTGCCTAATGCGTCACCACGCCCAGCAGCGATGCCTGGTGTCGCAAGCTGCCAGTGCCCGCACATGTCATGCCATGGCTGTGCCTGAGTGCGTCACATGACTGTACATGCGCGTGTGTCGCCATGCGGACTAACAACTTGCGGTACCGTGTACAGTGGCATGGGCCGCTCCTGATGTGAATCCGGTGGTACTGCAGTGTGGCAACTTGTCCTGATAGCCCCCTCGACCGAACACAGGTCACAGTCTATTTTGGCATGTAGCATGCACAGCCCTCCCCTGCACATGAGATTGCAACGACATGTTGGCTATTGACTCTTTCCTTCACTGGCTCTTGTGCTGTGGCGGCTGGTGCGGGTGCGAGCAGGCTGAGACCGGCGGCAGGCAGCAACAGCCACAGCAGCAGCAGCAGCAGCAGGAGGGATGCGTAGTACCGCAAGCCAGCCGCACCTGGCCATTGCCATGTGCGCCATCATACCACTCCTATCACAGATACATGGACTGACATGGGTATGCGCATCACCAACCAGAAAGGTGCCCTCACACCCTACAACCCCCCCCCCCTCCCAACCAACCACGCGACCCACGTTGTCTGCCGCCTCCGGGGTCCGTGCCTCTCACGCCTGCTGCAGGTGCTGCTGGTGCTGGCGGTCGGCCAGGGCATCATCATGTCGCGCATGATACTGCGGGAGGTCGCCGACCTCAAGGACGGCCAGCGCTCGGGCGGCTTCAAGTTCCACCTGCCGCGCAAGACCAACCGCGAGCCTGACGACGGCGTCGACGGCATCGACGGCGGCGACAGCGGCACCGTCGGCAGCAGCGCCGCCCCCCGTGCAACCTCCTCCACGCTGAGCCACAACAGCGCCATGGCGACGGCGTCTGACACACTGCAGCGCGCGCGCAGCAGCACGCTGTCCCTGGCGAGCCGCCGCAGTGGGCCCATCGCGGAGGAGAGCCCGCGCCGCCGGTCCCCCTCGCCTGCGCGCTGGTCACGGAGTGGGAGCGCGCTGCTGGAGGTGCAGGCCACTGACAGCGTTGATGGCAGCAGAGACGAGACAGGCCAGGCGCCGTCGAGCGTGATGGGCTTCAACTCAAAGGGCGAGCTGGGGGACGGCGGGCCGCCCATGGGGTGACGGGGGAAAAGGCCAAGTTGAAGTGCGCGTATTGAGGTTTTGGGCTGCAGCCGGCCGGCGCCGAGCTGGTGCGGGAGCCAGGGAAGAGCGCCGTGGCGGTCTGCACGGTTACGCGGGGATGCGCAAGTTGAAGCTGCAAACCGTAACTACTCCTACTTGAAGTTTAAGTGCGCAGGCACTGTTGGACCGTGAGGGCATCAAGCCCACCTAGCAGAGGCAGAGCCATTGCAGGGCACTGTGTGTTCGCGCTGGAAACTGATGGGAGTGATTTCCATTTGGGTGTGTGTGTGGGCATCGAACAAAAGCAGGACTGTTCCAGATAAAGAACGCGCGGAGTTTTTGTCACCCTTCGCGAACATGAACTGCAACTCTGGAACATAGCAAGTTCAACACCTAGATGCCCAACTGCAACTTGTGCACCAATGTGCCAATATCCCGACACCCTCCCCCACTGCTGCGCTGTGACAATGCCAGCAGTGTCAAAACTCAAGGTGTGCAACCACCACTGATGACAGAGCCTGCTACCTTCACTCTGCCAACCACTGTGTGCATGTGTGCCCAGCACACCTAGCCACTGCCCATGAGGGCTGCAGCGTGAAACGCGTGCTTCACAACACTAAGTGACTTGGTCAGCACATCTGCGTGCTGCACCGCTGTGCTCACTGCCTCAACAGCTATGTTGCCCGCCTGCACTTGCTCACGCACAAAGTGGTACTGCACATCAATGTGCTTCGTGCGCTTGCACGCTGCCGGGTCCTGTGCGAGCCGTATGGCCGCAGCATTGTCCTCAAGCAGCATCACAGGCCCCTGGTGAAAACCCAACCACTCAAGCAGCTTTGCCAACGCCACTGCGTCCTTACTCGCTGAGCAGAGCGCTACATATTCTGCCTCTGCAGTGCTCAGCGTGACCAGTGACTGCTGCTTGGAACGCCACACAACAGCTGCGCCGTTAAGCAGCAGCGCGTACCCTGTGTGGCTGCGGCGCGTCCCCAAGTCCGCCGCGAATGACGCGTCCGCATAGCCCGTGAGCTCCAGTCGCCCTCCGTCCAGCTGCGTGCCTGCGTAGGTAACGCCCGCCGGATGCGCCGCCAGGTAGCGCAGCACACGCCGTGCCGCCTCCAAATGGCATGCGCGCGGCGCCGCCACAAACTTCTGCAGCTGCGACACAGCGAAGGCTATGTCCAGCCGTGTGCAGCGCGCCAGCCAGAGCAGCTCTCCTACCATCTTGATGTAGAGCGCCGCCGCCTTAGCAGGCAGCGGCGGGCTGCGGTCGTCCTCGATGATGGCGCCTGCTGCCGGCGTGCGTGCGCCGTGCGCGCCCGCCATGCCGTGTGACTCCAGCACGTGCGCCGTGTATGCGTGCTGTGTGAGCACGATACTCCCGTCCGCGCTGCGCTCCAGCTCCATGCCCAGAAACGCTCGCGGGAAGCCCAAGTCCCGCAGACTGAACACGCCCGCCAGCTCGTCGATGGCTGTTTGAAGTACCGCCGCGTCCGCCACGCCCGTGTGTAGGTTGTCGTCCACGTACACGAGCTGTATGACGCCGGTGACGGGGTGCTTGTACACGCAGTCGTGCAGCGGCGATGGCTCGTAGCCCAACTCCAGCAGCGCCCGCCGCATGGTGGCGTGCCAGAGGTTGGCGCTCTCGTGCAAGCCGTAGAGGCTTTTGAGCAGCCGCACGACGAGGGGCTGCCCATCTGGCCCGCACCGCACAAACCCCTGCGGCTGCCGCATGTAAACCGGCTGAGGCAGGGTGCTCTGGCAGAAGGCGTTGTGCACGTCGGATGCGCGCACCTCCCAGCCCGCAGCCGCCGCCAGCGCCAGCAGCGTGCGCACCACGCTCACGTCGGCGGTAGGCGCGAAGGCGTCGCCGTAAGTGCCAGCCCGCTGCTGGCAGCCCCGCGCCACAATGCGCGCCTTGAACCTTGTGTGCTCCGGCCGGTCAGCGCCCTTGTCCTTGAACGCCCAGCCGCTGTCCAGTACCTGCGCGCCGGCAGGCACCTCACTCGCTGGCACCAGCTCCCAAGTGCTGTGCCCTTGCAGCTCCGAGTACTCCCGTTCCATAGCTGCTCGCCACTGGCTGCTGTAGTGCCCTGAGCAGGCCTCCCGGTAGGAGGTGGGCTCAATGACCGGTGGCTCACCCTCCCCCACTACAGCTGCCAGGCCAGCGGGAGTGTATGACTGCCCGCTGCGCGTGTGCCCTGACCCCAGGTCGGGCACCCGCAGCTCAGGCCGCCGCTGCGCACTATGCCGCCGCTGCTGCTCCAGCCGCGCGCCCGCGCCTTCGTGGTCACTGTCGTCGCTGTCGCTCAGCAGTTCCGGCGCCTCGTCGTCGTCGTGACCCCGTGCTGAAGCGCCCTCTCCAGTTGCGCCGCCGCCGGCGCCGCCGGCCGCCGCTGCCGCCTCGCGTGGCGGCGGCTTCATACCATGCGTGTTAGCGCCCGCGCCCTCCCTGGCTGCGGCGCCCAAGCTATCAGCGGCGCTGCCGCCGCCACCACCGCGCGGCACCATCGCGGCGCCGCGCGCCGCCGCCGTGCCCCCGCGCGGCTCCGGCGCCGCGCCCCTGCACGGCGCCGCCGCCATGTCCATGAAGGTGACATTGCGCGTTGCCACCAACCGCCGGGTGTCCTCCCTGTAGATGAGGTACGCTCCAGGCACGTCAGGCGAGTGCCCAACGTAACGCCCACGCCACCCCGCCGTGTGCGAACTGCGCTCCGCGCCCTCCGCCCGCACAAACGCGTAGCATCCAAACACCCGCAGCGGTGACAGGTCCGGCACCTCGCCAGTCCACGCCTGGTACGGTGTCCTGCCGCCGAGCGCCTTGGTTGGCCGCCTGTTGATGACGTACACCGCGTGCTGCACCGCCAGCGGCCACATGACACGTGGTAGCTGCGACTCCACCATGAAGCAGCGCGCCACCTTCTTGACCT
>JAULBY010004225.1:0-26587 GCA_032358315.1 Ophiocytium majus
GCCAGCCCCCAGCAACATGTCCCAGGTGTGTCTCTCCATGTACTCATGGCTGCTGCTCTGTTGCTGTCTGTTTGCCCTGCTCTGCCAACCTCACAATCCTGCAACTAACAACAGCCTCAGCATCCGATAGCGCCAACCTGCTTCAGAGGTGCCTGCCTCCTCCAGATGAGGGCAGGGCCGTGTGGGTCTCTTTTTTGCATGTATGGCATAGCAAGAGCCGCCTGAGCAGTAGCGCCCTCACAATTTGTGAGGGAGGATGTTTATTTGTGCTTTGTACGCTGTGCGGAGCATACATGAAGCTTCAGCTGCGCGGGAGAGGTCCCTAGGGGCTTTCATGGTTATGGAAGTCGGTTTTGTGTGTTATTTGTTGGGGGTATAGGGGGGTATGTGTCGTGTAGACATGTGTCACTGCGACATGAACAGCACTGAATGAAAGCACCAACACCTTCATACTTCGTGGTATATACTTCAGTACTTCAGAAGTGTACCTCGTGCCGGGCGTGGGCGCGTGCGAGGCGGCGGAGCTGCACTGCACAATCTGCACGCCGCCTGTGTGCATACACTTGCTCAGCACCTAATGAAGCACTGAGTCTCACTTGGTGAGGAAATCATGACATGTACTGTACTCTTATTAAACTCCGCTTAGGGCGCGGAAAGCCCTTCGCACACGGTGCGTGTGGCCAGAAAATCAGACTGTACCTATATGACCATGGAAATACTTCAGTAGTACAGTGTAGGACTTGTGTAAACACACCGTACAATACTTTAGGTGTTAGAACAGGCACAGATGTGAGTGACTATTTTAAAACTAGGAAGTCACACTGGCACAGACACACAGACAGGCATAGGCAGGTACCAGTGCTGAGCACTGTCCCACGTGCACAGCCAAGCAGTTTGCAAGGAGTTTGCACGTGTTTGTGCCGCAAGGCCGAGCGCGCAGCGCAGTGCGGAGTGCAGCACAGCATTGCCGCCCCGCATGTGTGTGTGCCAGGCCCACCCACGCGCATACACACCGCCGCCCGTATCCATACCAGTCTAAGCAGTAAACTGAATACCAGTGCCGAGCACTGAGCTTTGCGAGGTAAGAAAACCACAAAATATATTGTACATGTGAAAGCACAAACGAGAGGAACAGAGCGACTAAGAGACAGTGTGACTGCTTCTTAGCCGCAGTGCCACAGGCCAGCAGGCACGCGCAACAAGCAGGTACCAGCTCGGGCCTGCAGTGCACTGCGGAGTACCGCGCATGATGTCTGCAGTAATGTGAACATTAATGTTCGGTCAGTCCAACATGCTTGCATGTGCCCATGGGCGTGGTTCGAACTGTGAGCAGTAAGGTATTCTGCGAAGGCAGCCTTGTGGGTCGTGGCAGCGTGTGGGGGCGCGCCCTTTGCCGCGCCCCAGCCTTCTCACCATGGCGGCCTTCAACTGCTGCTGGTGCTGCTGCATCTTGCAGTGCTAGCAGCAGTTTTCATCGAGCACTGCTCTTTTGTAGCACAGGCTTAGCACCAGGGGCGTGTATAGCATCTACACGTACTTCAGAAGTATGTGATACATGCATGATGCCTGGCCGTTCCGGCACATGCAAACCACCAACGCGTACAGGTCGCAGTGCTTGCAGAAGGAGGCGCAGGGCGCTGGGCGGCGCCTGACGTGCAACAGCAGCGCACTGCTGGAACAGAGCCAGGGTACATAAGGCGGCCCACCTGCAACGTCTGCAACGTTTGAAGGAGAGGGTGGTGCGGTGTGCCGCCCACAGAGCCGCTCCAGCGCCTGCTGACGAGATCCTCCCCCTTTGCGTTGCGCGTCTCGTCGGGCCATCACTGCTGGGGGCCTCTGCTGCTGCTGGCAGCAGAACGTCCTGCCCCTGCCCTGCTTGAGAGTCTTTACAACGACCAAAGGTGTTTACAACTTCAAAGCGGCTGCAGGGCGGGTGAGTCACAGGTGCGCCACCAGGCGGCAGGGCCTCAACACTTGCAGGAGGGATCTGCAAAAGGCTGATCCAGAGCCTGCCTGCGCATGCCCAGTTGCCCAGTGTTTCATCGCATCGTCGATGATCATGACATTGGAAAAAGAAAACCTCAACTTGGATGACTGGCACTGTCTCTGGAACCGTGTGTTCGCGAACAGCCGCATATCATGCTGGCAACTCAAGAGTCACGACGTGACTCCGGCCGCACCTCGCTCTTGCTGGCGCTGCGGCTGCTGCTGGCTGCAACTGCTCCCGCCGCCGCTGCTGCTGACGCTGGTTTGTTCACATCGACGTCCACCACTCCCCCTACTTGCGATGGCGGCCCTGCAAAGGAGCGCACATGGCTGGGTGGGTGAGCTCTTAGGGTGGGCAGGCCGGGGGTCACAGGCATGTTGTTGGGTCGAGCAGGTTGGGGGCGTGTGGAGGCCCAGCAGTTCATCTCCTTACCTGGCTGTGTGGGTGTGGGTGTGTGTGCAGGCTTGAATGCGTGACGTCTTCAAGCAGGACAGAAAGGAGTCCCTTTCGCCTTACTCTGTTGCTGCTGCCGGTGTTGCTGGGCACCTGCCTGGCAGGTGCGTCAGGTTCGTATCTGTCGGGGGCTGTGGCACTCACAAGACATGTGCTGGTGCACAGACATGGGTGCATGGCCCCAGAACTTTGAAACGGCTGGCGCGTGCCACAAGGACCACGAACTGCATCTGTTGCTGCAGCTGCATGCAGCATATGCATGCCAGTGACAGTGCCATGCTCACAGCCATGGATATCCCATGTGACTTTTTTAAATTAGTGTTGAACCACACATGTGGGGATTCAAATAGCATCGCCGCCTGCGTGCCTCATGCTCCCCCAGCTGCACACATGTACCGCTTCCAGGCTGCTGCCAAACCTGCCGCTGTTGTTGCTGCTACACCTGCTGATGCTGCTGTACCTGGCGCTGGTGCTGGTGCAGCATGGGGACCAGGCCGCCGCCCCCTACTCTGCGCCGCGCCGCGGTCTGCGCGGTCGCTCTCCTCTGTGCACACATGCAGTGCTCGTCAGCTTGCGCAACCCATCGACTCCCACAGCCGCGTGCGTCCGCTTCGCACGCTGGCCAGACTGCAAGTGCACTTGGAGCAGCAGAACCAAGCTGACTACTATGGCGCAGCTATCGCCACCTGTCAGCTCTCTGTGCCTCAAGTGTGTCGTGCTGCTCACAGTGTTGGGTGTGGCGCGCTCTGCAACACCCCACCAAGCCCTCCGGGTGTTGCTAAAGCGTTGGGCCGAGGGGCGGGGTAACGAACGAATCGGTCTTCGTTCGGTGTGCTTAGTGTGGTCTTTGATCAATCCTTGACGGCAGTGCGGCAGCAGGCAGGACAGCAGCAGTGCCGCTGCCCCTGACACCGCACCCGCCGGTGTTCTCCCGGAACAGGCTCACAGCCGCCTCAATCGCTGTGCCCTGATCGCGAACTGGCGAGCACAACAACCTTCATCTCCCGCCCAAGTTGCAGATCGAGGAGCGCACAGCTCCGCCTTCAGGCAGGAAGCTGAAGCCATGCCTATCACGGTGCACCAGCTGCGCAACGCCACCATAGTGGTGGAGGGGCTTGGCAAGGAGACCCTGCTGGTTGACCCCATGCTGGGCGACGCGGGCTCTGTGCCGGGCCTCGTTGGCAACCCCGGCTTCAAGCTGATGGGCGAGGGGAAGCGACCAAACCCCCTGGTGCCCCTGCCGCCTGGAGCGGACGCCCTGTTGGACAAGGCCACGGCGGTGCTGGTGACGCACAGGTGGGTGTCGTGTGTGGAGGCACCCTAGCTATGCCTGCTTTATAGTGCACTGTCACACACCCCCCGCTGGTCGCATGCACCTCGGTTCAGAGCAGCCGTGCTCAGCAGCAGCGAGGCCGTCACCCCTCCCCGCACCCACGCACACGCAGCAGCAGCCGCCGCTTCAACTCTGCTGCCACCAACGCGACGTGCCCATGCACGCCCGTGCTGCGCAGCCACCCTGACCATATCGACGCCAAGGCGGTGGAATGGATCAAAGGTGCGCGCCTTGCCCGCCTGCATGCCTGAGCACAAGCACCCACGAGACACAAGTGTTACTTCGAAAAGTGCACCTGCCCTTGCCGCTTCTGCTGCAAAGGTGTCTTGATAAGGGCATAATAAAGACTGTTCATGGGCTGACACGTCTTTCATGCTCAGTACAGGCAAGGTGCTCTATACCACAAAACGACCACTTCCTTGCCAAGAGGGCCCCGGGGTCTACAGAGGTCTTTTTTTCGTTTTTCTACAGAACGAAGACGCGCTCTCCCTTCATCCACAGAGCCCAATGTCTGCGCCATGCATGTGCACAAGCAGCATGCCAACGGTGATGCAGGCGTGCATGTGAGTTGCACCCTATACACCTTGCAAGCGCTGGCAGCTAGGGCACCACCTGAGGTCGGCCGCAGGGTGCCTTGCGCTCGCTGAACCGCAGGCTGCCTGCGGCCCACCACACGTTGCATGGGTGTTCTGTCGTGGCAGTGACCGACCACGCGTATTGTGTGGGCCTCATGTAAAGTATGTGTACTGCAGTACATAGCTACATCATTGTAGTAAATACTTCAGTACATTCACACATGACATGTGAAATGTAGGCTGTAGTTGTACCGCCAAGTACACTTCACTTATCACTAAGCCTGCATAGTACCCATACATGTGCCCGCATATCCCGTGTTCAAAAGTATGTACTCGGTGTTGTAGAACTCCACACTGTACACACATGCATTCCACGCGTACATATTTCATATGCAAAGTATGTATCGTAAATTGTGTGCATGTAATATGTCCTGCGCTGCCGTGCAGGCAAGGGTCTGCCGGTGTACACGGGTGGTGAGGACGTGGCCGCCTTTCAGAAGCGCGGGCTGGATGCGCGAGAGCTCGTCGACGGCGCTCTCGGACTCAGAGTTGAAGTCGTACCCGCACAGTGAGTGTGTGTGCCACCGGGGGACGTTACCAGGCGTAGTGATTGACGCATGCGCCTGCGCACAGTTGAAGCTGTTTAGGCCTTTTGCAGATCGCCAAACATTTAGTGGGCGTTGAGCCTCAAGCTGAGGCTCAGGTTGAGGCTCGTGGCGCATGTTGCCCGGGCTGGGTGGCTCTTGCCCAGGGGCGCCTTATTTTTGTACGAAAACCCCGACTACAACCACTTTAGCAAACTCAGCACATCAGCAGGATTCAATGGAAGTACTTCAAGTGCTTCGAAAAGGCTCACTGCAACTTGAGGCAGCCAGCGGCACCGCAACCGCTTTCGCCACCGCCGTGCCCCTCATAGTGGACAGGGTGGCATTGCACACACACGTTGATGTGTTGTGGAGAGAACTGTCTCTGTGGCCCAGCCTCTCACCCCCGGTGACAGTCTCGTGCGCGCACATGCCACCTTACGTATGATGCAGGCACGGCCACGGCGCCATCGGCTGGTGCATGGGGCCAGGAGTGGGCATCTACTTGCAGCCGCCAGAGGCCACCGAGCCCAGCATTTACATCACAGGTATATGTGTATATGGCTGGTGCACTGGGACGTGGAAGCACTTGAGTTGTATCCACATGCACTTGTGGGCGTGCAGGAACACAGGTGATGCATGCCGGCATGTACCAATGGCCATGCGTCGCCCGGTGTAGGTATGCGCACAGCTGTGTGCAGTCAACAAGAAGTGCTGCAATCATGCAGGCCTGAGCAACGGGCAGGCTACACATCTGCCTGCCGGGGCAGGTCATCTGCCAGGGCGCCATACACTTGAGTTTCTTAGTGTTGGAATGTCATTATCAATACCGAACGTTGCCTTTTACCACGTGTTGCCTCATCATCTACAGTACTTGTAGCATAAATGCGGCAGCTGTTACTGTTGTTGCACGCTGGACTAGCAAGTACAAGCAGCACCGCTCTCCCGCACCAGGCCCAGCCGCCATACTGCACAACCCAGTGGCACCCGCAAGTACCTACTCCACCCCCGCGCCCCTGACAGCGCTCCTGCCGCTTCCCTCACCACCCCATATGCTTACGCGCCGCGCGGCAGGCGACACGGTGATGACCCCAGATGTGAGGGACATTATGGCAAGGCTTCAGCCGGACGTTGTGGTGGCGCCCGCGGGGGCCGCCAACTTTGGCCTGGGCACCGCCCCCATCCTGTTTTCATTGGACGAGCTGGTGGAGTTGTGCCGCACCACCGCGCCGGGCACGGACGTGGTGTTCAATCACATGGAGGTACAGTTGGTGTGAGAGATGCCGTCTTATCTGCAAGTCGTCCCTGTGGGTCAATGACTTTTGTGGGGGTTTCTGGTGGCGGGCATGCCACTGCTAGAATGTGTGTGTGTGTGTGTGTGTGCGTGTGTGCTGCATGGTATGTGTCACGGCCTTGCCTGTGCATGCCATCGCGTTTGTGCACAGCACGCGTAACACAGAGTCCATGTCTGTGTGTTGCGCTGGGTGCTGCGAGCTACTGATATACTCGCGCTTGCGGTGGTGGCACATTGGGGCGCACTGGCGTGTGCACCCTGCGCCTGCATCAACCGCGTGTTGTACACTGACTGATGCCTGTGGCAACTGGTGGCAGCAGGCTGCAGCGGCCAGGGCCGCGCTCACGCAGGTGCCATGCCCGCCTGCAACTCTCCAGCACCGCTGGCACAGCGCACACTGAAACCTGTCTGGCAGCGCACCAGTGACTGTTGTGACACAAGTCATTTATGGTCAGAAACGACTGCCCCTTTTCCCAAGTGCACTCCGACCACATTAACCAACTCACATACGGTATATACCCCCCCCCCGCACGCTGCCCCCACACACTTCAACAGGCCCTCGACCACTGCCCCACCACACGCGCCGCGCTGACAGAGCACCTGACTGCGGAGGGCATCCTACCCGCATCTGGCAGCGGCAGCAGCGCCGTGCGTGCGCACATACCGGCGGACGGAGAGGCCCTGACGCTCTCGCGCGACGGGGCGAAAGCGCCGCGCCCCGCGGAGCCCCCCCTTGTGAAGCGCGAGCTCAAGCCCGGGGTGCAGAAGTGGGTGGCGTCGCTGCTGGGATGAGTTCATGTATAATTTATGTCTGCACATGAATTTCATGCATGAACTCATGGGCTGTCAAGGGTGCACCGCGGCCTGCAGACCCCCCCCCCCCTTAAGCAGTGAGAGCTCGAGCCGGCTGGCTCGAGGTGCTGAAGAGCACGGTGGCCTTGCCGGGATGGACGATGTCATGCATGAATTCATGCATGAATTCATGGTCTGCAGGGAGTGGCGAGCTCGCAACCTGTGAGCAGAAGTAGGCGTGGCACACGCTCAGCCCTCCTGGCATGTTCTGCAGGGGAGTGGGTGTCATTACTGCAGGGAAAAGGGCAGGTGGAGCACTGATTGCGTTTATTTACGGGTTTTTAGGAATGCGGTAGCCGGCGCTACTGCCGCTCAAGGAGCTGCACTGGGGACAAGCCAGCTTTTGTCTTACTTTTCAGCTCGGTAATGCCATGCCGTAAGTACACAAGGCAGGGGGAGGATGAGACGGAGTGGGCTGGATCTGGTGGGGCACCATGCACCACTGGAGCGTCTTTTGGCACTGGCAGTGGTTTCACCAGTGCCACCACAGTTTGCGCAATGTGCACACGCAGCTATCAGCTGTGTAGGTCACGAGCAGGACTCTTCTTTTCACCCTATTTGGTGGGCGAGCACTGCAACCCACCTTTAGAAGTCATTTCAGCTGCGGCTCTGCAACAGAGTTGCAACCCATAAGCGGTGCAGATGAGGTTGCTACCGCCAGCTGCCGCAGTGCAGACAGGTGCGGGTTTTGGCCACATATCTAACATGCAGTGGCCTGGTGCCATAGGCCACTGTCAGCTGCGCATCACTGCCATCGCATTCAGACTGCAGCCAATGTCCCTAAAATGCCACAATTTTTTGGGGGACTCCGGTGTGTAAACAAACATTGCCTGCCTGGTGCCTGTCAAGTACTACATAGTACTAGTAATCGCAGCTGGGGTAACGTGGGCTTGTGTGTCACGCTGCTGCTGCATTCTGCGCTAAACCGTGCCTTCCAGCTTGCGCTAGCGCAAGTGGCGGCACAAAGACCTATTTGCCGGCTGTGCTGTCCCTGGCTGGCAGCAGGGTGGCATGGTGGGAAGCCCGATGGCACAGAGTGCGACAGGGCAAGAGCAAAAGCACTTGCATTGATGGGAAGTGTTGCACAACCGGTTACCCTTTCTTGCCTGCTGGCTGTACGTCTGTGCACAGTGCTGGTTGCTTGACACCATCCGAGGTGCCTTCGAACCTTCGAGCGTTATGTTGCATCAAGTCGGTGCAGCAGTAGCCAGCATCATCAGCAGCAGAGAAGAGATCTCCAGGATGTACATACATTACCCTTACATAACATGTTTACATAGCTGCTGTAGTTACTGGCGCTGACGCCCCATGGCCACCACAATTTCTTTTGGTGGCGGTGACAGGCTCTGTGCCGGCTGTGATGCGCCAGCGCCCTAGAGCATGGGAACACAAGAGCGCATTTGCTGTACATCGCGGCGCACCAGGGCAGTATAGCGCAACATCTGGTGCGCCAGGGACCGTGGCCGCGCTACACCGCTCTCAACACACTTTGCGACTATGTACAAACACTTTGAGGCACGGTGGCATGGCGGCAGCACGGCACCCTAGGCAGAGGCTGTACACCACCACCCACATCACCACCCCTCTGCGCCGAGTCCACTAATGGGTGTGGGACTTGTGGGTGCCCCCACCGAACATGGTGCCCCCCCCCCCCACACACACGCACACATGCACACATACACACGCGGCCACAACCTCGATCAGCAGCGTTGTGAGTAGAGCTGCGCATAAAGGTCGCGCTGGCGCGCCCTGGCCGCCGCGTGCGCCTCCACCGCGCTGGG
This sequence comes from Ophiocytium majus, assembly GCA_032358315.1. Lineage (NCBI taxonomy): Eukaryota > Xanthophyceae > Mischococcales > Ophiocytiaceae > Ophiocytium > Ophiocytium majus. The sequence goes on from JAULBY010004225.1 coordinate 8,860, forward strand.
CTCCGGCAGACACTCCGCACCCCACGCAGCAGCCGCTGGCGCCGGCGGCGCCGGCGGTGGCGGCGCCACTGCTGCGGCTGTGGGAGGCGCTGTGGCGGACACGTTGCTGGCGTCGTTGCCGGTCGAGTGTGTGTCAGCGGCGGTGGCGGCGGCGGTGGCGGGTGCATCCGGGTGGTGCTTGGCGGCGACGTCGCTGACACTGGCTTGGCGTTGTGAGAGCTGGTGCTCAGCAACTAGGTGGGCAACGCCGAGGGACGTCGCCTCGCCTGCACGGCGGGAAGTCAAGTTGAAGTTGCAGTTGAAGTTGTACTTCTGTATAAGTTAAATTAGTCATCAAGGCATGAGGGCCCCAGCGGGATCTATTCAGGGGGGGGCGGCTCCGCAGCCTGCCCTGCGGCGGCCGGCGGGCTAGCGCTCGGCGGGCCCAGCAGTGGCATGTGCTGATACGTGTCCAGGTTAGGGTTGCAGTTACAGAGATTTCTGCTGTTCGCCCGCAGGTTGCATGGGCGCTTGCCAGCGAATTTGATGGCATGGTGGCGTGCTTGAGGTGGGACCGCTTGCCGGGATTGATGTGGTGCCAGCCAAAATACCTGGTGAGGTGCATAGGGGGAGGTGTGAGGCGCCTAGTCTCACCTTCCGTGGACACGACAACGCGGCGATTCAGCGCATCGCTCATGATCTGACGCCACCACGCGGACGCTGCAAAAGGGGGCGCAATGGTGGTAACAAACACACAGCAGTGCGCCAGGTGCCTGATTAGTGAGAAACTGCAGCACCGGCTGCAGGACCCTTGTGCTTCGATCAAACAGCGCAGGCCCTCAATGCAGCACAAGCGCGCCACCTCACACACGGTGACACCATTTCCACAGCAATGTCGACCAAGCAGGCGGCGAGCATGTCAGGGCGGCCTGAGAGGCATGCGTATGCCGTGCAGCTGCTGCGTGCAGGCGCAGCGAATGGCCTGAGAGGGCAGCGGCCGCAGCAGTGCCACTGCGCAGTTGCTGTGCGTGTGCCAAGTGCTGGAACGCACCCTGAAGCGCGCTGCCGCTTGCCACCACTTGCGCCCCGGCAGGCAGGTGGTCCGCCATCAGGTCAACAATCTGCATATTTTTTAGGGGGTGGGGGCGGGGGGGGGGGGAGCAGGGGGCATGTGTTTTAGGGTCACAGTGGGCGACAGTCTGCCATGTGGATGCAGTGGTGGGGGCGCACACAACGGCGGCGGCGCACAGCAGTTGCGCACTTCAATGAAGAGCAGGTAGGCGAGTAATGACTTGGCGTGTTTCTGCAAAAGGGCCGACTGGCATGCAACAGAGCCCGGCTTGGGTGCATTGGGTCACGAGCCCTGGGTTCTGTCCCTGGCACTACGGTTCTAACCTTAAAAGGTACTTCACGTATCAAAAAGGAAGCCCAATAATACATTAGATGAAACAGCACCAATCCAGGCTGGCGCAGCTGCAGAACGATGTGGTACTTGTGGTGTGGGTAGGCCGCTCCAAGTCGCCTACAACCGTACAGGGTTACATACATTTATAGAAATAATGGTACAAGTAGTGGTACTTGAAGTAGTATATGTACTACTAGTAGTACATGTGTGTAGCGCACTACTTATTGAAAGTACTTGGAATTATCTACTTCTGAAGTACTTGGAGTATACAGTGCACCCCACGGTTTGATGCGGGCTAGTGTCAACCCTCTGCGCAACACACTGAAGCAGCACCCGCACTAAATCAAAGTGCGGTTTGCATATCACTTGCATACTTCGAAGTAGAAATCAGTGGTCGACAACACGCCTCTGAACCCCCCACTGAAGCGCATGTTGCACTAGCAGTCCACAGAGCAGTAGATCGTGAGTGCACTGTGCACGTGTACAGGTACTTGCGTGACTGTACCGTATACCACACTGCGCAAGACGACCTTGCACGGAAACCTTCACCCCCCGTGCACCAACCTCTGCCAGCCTGTAAGCGACAGCCTCCATGCCCGCCCTGAGCAGCTGCGCACCGGTCGTTGCCCGCCTCAGGCCCGCCACCACCCCAGTTGCGCCATCGCGCCAGCCTGCAGGGAAACCGCATGAGATAAGGCACAAACCAGCATGCGCTCGCTTGGTGAGAATGTACGGCCAGCCGTCGACTCGCGCGAGAGGAAGCAGCGCCCAGCATGTAAAGAACGAAATCACTGGTGACTCTTTTGGCTCCATAGTGCACAAAAACCTCCTTTCCAAGTTCCCCGCAATTTCTGCAGATGTAGGCGTCGCGGGGAGCATGAATTTGATGATGCTTAGAGTCAATTTCATCAACAGCACGGCACGCGGCCTGGGAAAAATCTGAGCGCGCTCTATTGCTGCTGGCAGTGCCACTGGCCGCTGCTGGCAGCACTGCGAGAACTAACCTGCTGTTGTGGATGTTGCTGCTGCTGCTGCTGATCACATGCGTTGCTGCTGGTAACAGCAGTACTCTGATTTAATTATGCTACGGGAACCCAAGGACCCAGGGTACATGGCACATCGACACCATTAGTGACCACAGACCGAATGATATTGTAATACTTCGGCATGTTGGGTGCAAGGAGCCGGCCCAAACACCATCTTACTCCGCTAGGGCAGAGAGAGCAGTTGGCATGCTGCCACACTGTCTACAAAGCATATGCGCACAGCGCCAGTGGACGTGCTGGCTGGTGAGCAACACAGCTGGGCTGGCATAATTCATCACCTGGCGCCCGTTCCCCGCTCAGGAAAGGCAGGACGGTCAGGCCATGAGATGCCGGCGGCAGTGCTGCCGCCTCTGCTGCCAGCGTTGATGCGGTCGCCTGCAGCCGGCAAAAACAAGAGCACAGCCGAATAGCAATGCAAGTTGGCGGCCTGCAAGCACCAGCATGGATGGACACGATGGGCATTACCATGCGAGCACGTCTGTGTACATACGTGTATTCATAGTTCGAAGTGTATACTGTAACAAGTTTAGTGTCTTACAGGTGCAATGCAAACACATGAATGGACCTCCAAGCAAGAGGACGGAGGCTCCTGTGGCGAGGTTGGACGCAATGCGGGCACTGTATCGGCACGTATGCAGGCATGCCAAGAAGTGATACACCTGTGAAACTATGCGCCACGATAGCACATGCACATGTACTTCACACCACACATACATGCACGCACACACACGCACTCCACAGTATACTTCTAAAGTACAATGGCATACACATGGTAGTGCGCACGCACACACACAAGTACACGTGTGCGCTTGCAAGCGCACGTGCGGACACACAGAATGCGAGTACACTCAACACAGCTGGACCAAAGGCACACCCTGCATACGCCCCATCTACCTCACACATACAACGCCACACACTAGTTGGGGCAACACGCACACACACACACACACACACACACACACACACTTGGAGCACAAAGCTACACCTAGCACGGCATGCACGCCACGGCGCTCGCAGCTCACCGCCGTGGTGGCGCCGGCCAGGCCCGTTGCCCACTCAAAGATGGAACCACCGTCGGACAAGGCGCCTCCCAGCAGCAGCCGTCTCCTGCGGCAGAGGAATGGATTGGGGGGGAAGTTAGACCCTTTGTTTGTTGTTGTTGGGAAGATTATGTGCGCGCCTTAAAAGCTCTTGTCAAGTAGCTCTACGTAAACTTGCGGTGTGGGTTGAGGGGCAGTGAAGTAGTATGTCTCATCTTGAGCCTTCATCAACATGCATTACGCAAACCTGCAGTGCATTGAGGGGAAGTTGAACCCCTTGGTTGTTGTTGTTGTTAGTTCATGTACGCGTCTTAAGCCTTTATCAACATGCACTACGTAAACTTGCGGTACATTGAGGGGTAGTTATACCCGTTTTTGTTGCCGAAAGGCATGTACGCGTCTTTGGCCTTTATCAGCATGCACTGTGTAAGCCACTGCACCCTGCAGCACCGTCAAATACCTGCAGTATGCCACTTCGGGAGCAGAAAGCGCAGTAAGACCAGTCGCCAGGGCCTGAGTGCTGGAGAAAATGAAGTCGAGAAATCCTTCTGCCGTGTGCTGACCGCACTTGCCTACTACGGTATAATGGAACACAACAGCCCCACGGCACTCCGTTAGCTCGTGTAAGCAAGCGCCAACTGCCTGAAGTGTGGCACAAACATGAATGAGCAAAAAGGTTTCCCAGGAACATGATCTGTCACCAGGCACAAAACCGTCCACCATATTACTGCACATATTTTTCAAGTACTTCTAGAAGTATATTGTTGTATGCTTACACCATATGACTTACACGCCCCGCACACGTGCAACAAACATGGCCCTGTCATTGTTGTGCCACGCACCTGTCCACCCTGTAGCACCACAACCCCCGCGGCACCCCCGACAGCTCCGCCCCAGCGCCAGGGCAGCCCGGAGAGGGCAGCACCACGCGCGCAGCTGCACTGGTCCCCACGGTGACAGCCAGCTTGGTGGCATCTCCACAGCCGGAGCCGAAGTTTGCGCACGTGCCGTCTCCCAGCCCCTGTGTGGCAAGACACAGCATGCGGAAGCATTTGAGACAGGGGTCATGCACGCAACCTTGCCGCACAGCACCACACGCTGGGGAGCCACCACCGCCGGACCACAACGAGAGGCGAGCGGGGCGTCCGAGTGGGCCGGCCGGCCCGCCATAGGATCAGCCGCCGTCTGGAGTCCCTACCTCATGCATGTACTACAGCAGTACCAGACTGTCGACTACTGCATAATGCTGCTGCAAAGTACTTTGTGTTACACTTTCTTTCCTGTGTCGGAGCATTACTGGTGAGTGCAAGTTTGCGCACGCGTCATGGCCATCACTGAGCCCCCGGTGTGGCAAGACGCGCCGGTCAAGAGGGGTGTCGTGAGAGCCAGAGTTCCACGTTTACGCCAGTCTCGCGTGCATGAAGTACTGTAGTTCTGGCTTTTTTGGTTATTAATCTGCTATGATAAGCGGGTACTGGTGAATATGTGAGGGCTGTGCCAAGCCTGGTGCGGTTCGCGTCATCACATCCCCACTGCCATAACATTCTGTTGAACTGCCAACCTAATACCAACTGCGCCACTGGTACGTGTGTGTGGGTCCAGGAATAGGCAGCAGATCAGGGTGTGGCACCGTCAGCGCAGCTGCTAGCGAACACCAGCATGGTGCACTAGCAGCGTCGCTGCACAAAAAAGCCACAAAAAGAAGCCGATTCAGCCAGGCACGGGCGATGATTGCCGGAGGAATGGCAGTGCACGCCAGTGACGACTGGCATGGAAGCTGGCATCGTGCGCTCTCCATCGGTGCGTGAGCGTGTGAGCTCAGCGCTGCTGCTGCTGCAGTCAGTGAGTACCGACGGCCACGGTGGCACCCATCATGCAGCACTTGGCGCTGGCCGCGTGGCACTATTTACGGACTTGGCAGCACTTCAGCCGCCGTGAGCCTAAAAGCTCAGCTGACGGCACTTGAAGTACTAGTGTACAACCAAGACCACCATAGCTGGCAGTACCAGCACGCCGCACACAATCCCACGTCAAGTGCAGCTGGCGGCACTGCCCGCCTGTGGCATGATGTAATACTATTGAAGTGCTAGTGGTACAATGAGGTGTGTGGTATGGCCAGTGATGGGTAGCGGCGTATACCATACTACTAGTAGCATTCCATACATTGTACAAAGTACGTTGTATTTCTACGTATTCGTAAGCCCCAAAGCGCGCCATACGGCGTACTTCCAAGTATTTGTGCATTTGTAAATACGTTTATCGGAATACGTTATACGCCGTATTCACTACGTTATACGGTGTACAGTGAAACTTGATACGCCGTGACCCATCACTGCCGCATGACCGTGCGTTTGGCGTCCATTTATGGCTCACCAGGTAGCACTTGGCGCCCCGCAGCTCCGGCCAGCGCTCAGCGTAGGGCGAGCCCGGCGCAATGACGCCGTCAAAAGCGGTGAAGTCCGCTAGCGGCGGCAGCGCGCCTGCGTCAAAGCCCCTGCCAATCCGAGGACACACAGCGCAGACGGGTGTGCCCCACAGTGTGAGTTTTCGACGAGCCTGGCAGCAGCCGCCCAGCCATCAAGCGTGGAACAATGTGCATACTGCAGCCACCGGCCGCAGCCGCAGACAATTGTGCATGGGATTGCTCTTGCTCGGGTGAGCAGCCACACAAAATTGCAACTAGAGGTCAACACCAGGGTCGCTTGGACTCGGTACGTTTGAAGTTGGAAACCAAGTTCAACTGTCCCTCCTTCAACTTCAACCTGGTGTGGTGGGGAGGACTGCGCGGGGGGGGGGCGCCGCACACGAGCGCCAAACCGGCGTGGCACAAGTTGTGCGGCAATGCCATCATGCGTGGCGCGCACTGGCTGCCGCACAGTACCCATCATTAAGACCAGTGCATGCCATGGCCGGTCACGAGTCGTGGCGCCACTTGCGACAATGACCGAAAACAAACAGCGGTTTGCACTTATGTAAACATACACTACATACTTCAGAAGTATACTACGTGTACTAGTATATATGCATACCCTTGCTTTGTTCACCCCCTTGCACGGGTCCACCCCAGGGTGACGGCCCCTACCGGCGGGGAGACCTCGAGCTCATCGCACCTACAAGAGTTTTCATTTAAGCTAGTAGGTAGCATAAACATGTACATGGTACTACATATATGCATATATATGTGTTGTTATCACAGGTGCTGTGCACAGTGACATGTGGGGGTGGTTTGGCGAGAGCCATTCTGACCTGTCCTCCAGCACTGCCAGCAGCTCCTTGTCCCACGTCATGTCGAGGATGTTGAGCAGGCCCGTCCAGGACGCCTCGCACAGACTGCGGCGCCAGCGCGCGCCGGCAGGGCAGCATGACCACTGGTGAGGCTGGCGGCCACAGGAAAATCACACAATATCATTCTGCTGTTCAAGCTCTTATCTGAAGCGGTATACTTCAGAAAGTGTAATAAGGTATGTGTACTATAACGACCGAGCCGCATGAAGCATGTGGTACATTCTAGTGTATGCAATGGGCGACGGTCACATGCAAGCCACATACACTTTCGGTGCTATAGTACTCCTTTTAAGTGCTCACCAAAAAAGGCGACTGCGCCACATGAACCGTGTACATGTACATGTTAGTGTGCGTGATGGTTGCAGGCCACCTGTGCGCCCTTGGCACACCCATCCCTCAAATGAGCACTTCACTTGTTGTTCCGTAGAGCCCGAGCACACAAATGCAAATGTGGTGGCAACGGCACAACTGCACAGCTGCTGCTCCATGCCCGCGTCCGCACAATTGCGGCGCTGCCCTGCCAAGGCACACAGCCACCACAGACTCCAAGTAGAAGCAACCCAAAGCATTGCTGCTGTACTTAAAACTTGGAGTAATGCAGAAGGGGGGTGTGTGTGTGTGTGCGCGACCAGGGCGCCTGTCCACCGCCGCAGCGGCACCGCTGCAGCAGCAACGCCGCTGCACGCGCACAAAACTTCAAGTACGGGCAACCTGAGGCACAAACTTCAACAAGTACTACAGCTCTCCGCCCCGCGCACCTCATGGGCACCTCCGCGGCGCCCGTCCACCGCCGCAGCAGCACCGCCACTGCGGTGTCGCTGCACGCGCGCTAAACTTCAAGTACAAGCAACCCGAGCCACAAACTTCAACTACTGTTACAGCCCGCCGCGCACCTCATGGGCACCTCCGCGGCGCCCGTCCACCGGCGCAGCAGCAGCCCCGCCAGCGTGCACCACCGCTGCACGCCCACGCCGCCAGCGCCGCCGCTCCTGCTGAGCAGCGCCAACAGCTGCGCGGGCGCGTACGCACTGTGCACGGGCGCCCCGGTGCGCGCGTGAACTGCCGCCGCCGCTGCCGCCTCCCCGCTACCACCATGTGCGCCGCCGCCGCTGCTGCCAGGGGGGGCGTGGGAGGCTAGGAGGGTGTGCAGCGAGCGTGCAGCCTCCGCGGTGGCCGTGGAAGAGTCGGCATAGTGCAGAAAATGGACGGCATGCGCGCCAGTGCCGTCGGCGCCGGCGCCTGCTGCAGCACTTGAAGTAGTTGTTGAAGTAGTTGTTGAAGTTGCGGCCGCGCTGCCGGCGCCGCCCCGCAGCCCCACCAGGTTCATGGAGAGGCTTGAGAAGCCAATGGCGGTGATGCGCGCGACCGCGGCGCCGCTGCAGAGCGCCCGGAGGTTGTGCAGGCAGGCGTCTACCGCGGCCTCGACCGCAGCGGCGGTGGCAGCGGGCCGGGCGGGCTCGCCTGACGCGGGGATTGTGGCGCACCTGTGGTTATGGCAGGGTGCCATTGAGGCTGATGAGTGTGGTGTCATGGAAAGCTGGCACTAGCGGCTTGTCCCTCAGTAGTCAGCAGCTGCTGTTGGACCCGGACAGTTAGGGTGGGGGTAAAACACTGATGACACTCAAGATGATTCAGACAGTAAGTTACCCAGTGTGGTATCATGTCCGCCTGCTGCTCCAATGTACTGTGCTGCTTGCTGTCAGAGGCACAGCACTGCTGCACTTCACAATCACCGCCGCAGCCTAGGAGACAGCGTGCATTAGAGTTGGTACCTAGATGCAATAGTTAGTTGCCACGGTATGTGGCTCAGCTCGCATTAGTGTATGGTATTTTCACGGTATAATTTGAATTTTGAAGTTGGCACTGTAACTTCAACTTCATCAAAGCAGCCACGGGGTCATGGCTGCGGCACGTGCTGTGGGCGGCGACGCCCTGAGCATGGCTTCCACAGAGTGTGAAGCAGCACCCCTAGTAGCTGGCGTGCGAGGCGCTGCTGCCGCAACAGCCTCATCGGCAGCGGCAGCGGCCCCCCCCCCCCCCCCCCATGCATGTGTGTGTCCCCCGGTTGTGGTGAGCTCCGAGATCTCACGGGAAGAAGGCGCGAGGGCAGGCACGGTGCCACCATGGTGGCAGCCACGCTGGGGGGCGGGGGACGGCGTCGCGAAGAGGACAATACCTCCAAATAAGGCCCCCTCTTGGCAAAAGTTATTTCGCGGTATTGATAGTGCGTACCGCGTAGGCCAACAGTTAGTTCTCACGGTATACCGCCAACTAGAAATAACGCGTTATTCCACGGTATTTTTTCACGGTACCAACTCTAGCATGCGCTCACTTGACATGGGCCACGGCACCCGGCACCAGCCTGGGTTCCCCCTCGATGGTGTACACTCCGCATCTCACGCCCGAGGAACCTATGTCGATGACCAGGGTCAAGCCCTGCCCTCCTTGCAGAGTAGCATTTGAAGTGCGTTTCCTCCTGAGGAATTCCAGTCCTGCCAGCACACGGGTAGGAGGAATCAGACAGCAGACGACCAGGCTCTCCACCTGAGCTAGCGTGGGAGTGGGAGAGGGGTGTGCGCACACTTCAAGGCCCCGGCAGTCGAGTGGCAAAAACCTGGAATCCAGCAAGAGAGTGAGGCTTACTTGACGCCCTGAGGTGAGAAGCCAGCGCCAGGGCAGCCAGAGCGGCGGTGGCGGCAGTGAGGCGCACCAGCGCACGCTGCTGGTGAGGCGGGGCCATCCCGTCCTTCAGCAGGCGCCTGGGGAATGCAATTGTACGTGTGTGCTCCCAACAAACTTCAACATAAACTTCAACAATAACTTCAACATTGAAGTACGAACTGCGAACGCGAACGCGGCAGGTTTTCAAGGCGAGACACAAAACACACCTCACTCCACTCCGCACCTCCTCCCGCCCCCCCCACACACACGGCCATGCTTGACAGGACCAGCGACGGGGCCAGCAGCAGCGGCAGCATGGATCAGGCGTCCGCGGTCGTGCTGGGCAGGCGGCCTCTTCCCGCCGTTGAGACGCCCGGCGACAGCACCTCTGCACACAAGCACTCTAGGCGGCACGGTGGCAGTATCGGCAGCAGCGACGTGTGCGGGCTCCCCGAGGCGCTGTGGGTGGAGTCTCTGAGATATCTGCCAGGCGCCGGCCTTGCCGTCATGTCAGTCAGCAAGTGGATGGGCAGGTGTTACGTCCAGGCCTTGGGCTCCCTCCACGCAAGTCTGGCCCCCGCCATGTTTGGCGACTCGACCCCGCTCGCCCTGTTCGCCCTGTCCACCCCCCTGCCGCGCCCCCGGCACTGGGCTCAACGGCTGGCGGAAGCAGCCGCCGAAGCACACCGTAACGACACCGTGGAGGCAGTGCTGCAGGCTGCGGGCATACGCTACAGCCCAGCGCTGTTGGCTGTGGCTCTGAGGAGTGACAACGACCCCCTCGCCCTTCGCATGCTGGATGCCCACCTGAGAGGCGAACAGGACCTGGTCGAATACATCGCCCTGTCAACAGCAGCAGCTGCGGGCAACTTCGACTTCCTGGCTCGGTGCTCAGCAGAAGGCATGCTGCTCTCGCAGTGCGATGGCATTGCCGCGGCAGCCGCGCAGGCAGGGCACTGGGACGGCCTGTTTCGCTGGGCGCCACTCCTGGGGCTGGCGGTGGATGAACGAACGGCCATGGCAGCGGCGCGTGCTGGCAACTGGCAGGCACTGCAGTGGGCAACCGCACAGCGAGCGCCAACGGCGTCTGTCCTTGCTGCTGCGATGGAGGGCGGCCACCTCGACCTTGCGCTCCAGCTGCGTAGGAGCGGCTGCCCCTGGGACGGCAGCGCCTACACGGCAGCGCTGCGCGGTGGCGACAGCGGGCTGTTGGACGCGCTGCTCGCGGAAGGCTGCCCCTTCGATGGAGATTGCTACACGGAGGCGGCGCGGCTGGGTGACACCGCCACTCTGACCAAGCTCGATGGTCTGGCGTGCCCTGCCCAAGTGTCGGCCTGCACTCTTGCTGCGTCGGAAGGACACATCCATGTGCTGGACCACCTTCTCGTGCACCGCCCAAACACCATGCGCTGCGCGGCTAGGTCCGTGTTCTACGCTGCCGCATCCAGCGGGCGCCTGGAGGTGCTGGGTTGGGCGCTTTCGCACGGCCTTAGGCCAGCAGATGCCGATGTGCGATTCGCGTGCTCAATGGCCGCGCGGAGGGGACACGTGCATGTGCTGCGGTGGCTGCACACCCACGCGGGCGGCGTCCTCAACGCGAGCGTGGCGACGTCGGCTGCGGAGCGGGGGAGCCTGGAAGCGGTACGTGCCTGTCACGAGCTTGGCGCGCCGCTGACATGGGCGGTGGCTACAACGGCGGCGAGACTTGGCTACCCCAACATACTTGAGTACGTCCTTAGCAGCGGGTGCAAGGTGGGACGCGTTGAGCTACTCATGGCAGCGCTGCGCAGCCCCGAGCCTCAGTGCCGCGCGGTTGTGGAGGCGCACCTGGGCGACACGTCCCGCGACTACACCCACCCCGGTCTGCTCACGGCCGCGATGGACTCAGGCGACCTGCAGTGCATGGAGCACGTGCTCGGCAGGCTGGAGGCAGCGGGCACCAAGCCGTGTGCTGGCGCCTGCGATGCGGCGGCGAGTGCAGGTGACCTGAGCGCGCTGCAGCTGCTGCGCTCCCACGGCTACCCATGGGACGCTGAGACGTGCTCCGCAGCGGCAGAGGGCGGCTACTTTGCGCTGCTCAAGTGGGCGCGCGCGCACGGGTGCGAGTGGGACGAGCGGACATGCGAGGGCGCTGCCAGCAGCGGTATGCTCAGCATGCTGCAGTGGGCGCGGAGCGAGGAGCAGCGGGGGGGGCCCTGCCCCTGGGACGTCACAACCACGGAGGCTGCAGCCCGAAACGCTGATGACACCCTGCTGCGCTGGGCACTGCAGCACGGCTGCCCCATGGACGAGTCTGCATGCCGGGCGGCGTGCGTGGGCGGGAACCTGGAGGTGCTGCGGTGGTTGCGGGAGGAGGCGCGGTGCCCCTGGGACTGGCAGGCGTGCAGGCAGGCCGCGGAGCATCAAGAGCATGAAGATGTTGTGGACTGGATTGACAACAACCACTAGGGCTGCTGCTGCAGCAGCGGCGTGGTGCGGCGGCGTGCGGTGGGGAAGGACTTCTCGGAGCCGGCGGGTTATGGTGGTTTGGTGGTAAGCCCACAGTCGTTCTTGGGCGTGTGCACGGCCGTTGCAGGCCGTGTCGGTGTTTACCGCCGCGGCAGTGCGCAATGCTGGTTTGACGGCTGGTAGTTTCTAGGTGTGGCACAGCACTCTCCACACTTGTTGTGAGAGTGAGTTGAAGCAAATATCTGCCACCTTCACTGTAGCCTTAGTAGCGTTCGCAATGATTGTGCGCAGGCAGCGAAGCCAGCGCATTGCCCCCGGCACTGCTCAAAGCATGCCACACACTACCAAACGGGCACGTAGCCACTGTCGCAGCGAGAACACACAACTGCACAGCAGCAGTCTTTTCTCTGGTTTGTTGTTAGCACCCACAATGACATGCGCCCAGCTTCACAGCTGCAACACCGCTCTGCAACAGGTGCCTGCCTGTTTTCGCTGATGACACGCTGTGCGGCATGCCCACGACACTGGCCGTGCACTTCGGCTCAGCAACACATCAGGTTGCCTGCAGATCATGCATCTCTGCTGCTGCTGAGCACGACAGCATGCCATTTGCCGCCGCATGCACCCATTCACACAGTCAACCCCACCCCGCGCTTGAAAGGCGCCACAATCGGCGCACACGTCATTTACGTACACATACATGTGCATAACGCTCCGTTCCCTACTCAGGTGGGCATCCACACTCCACTCGTTTGTCGCCCGTGCCTGCGGTGCGGCATGTGCTGTGGGTGCAACCATGTCGCTACGCGCAGTTCGAGCATCTCCACCATTCATCTAGCTCATAATTTTGTCGACACGGGGGGTGCGCAGCTCACTCCTGTGCGGGGGCGTGCACACTGGACTGCACTGCGGGGCCTGGGTGCGGGCTGGGCTGCCTTTGGTTGAGCCTGTCAGCCGTCCTTTCTCCCAACAGGGGAATGCGTGTGCCATGTGGCATGTGTCTGTTGCCTCAGCAGCATGCAGCGCTCATGGTTGCTTTGCTTGGAATGCCATATTGCCTCGCGGCGAGGCGGCACAGGCACGCTGCTCAGCAGCTGCAGTGCACTGCCCTGGCACCCGCAGAGCTCTCTCGATCGAGCAGCGCCATTCGCTCGCCACACACTTTGGGGGGGGCGTCTGACACGACCAGCGAACGGGGCAGCAGCGGCGGCGACACGGAGCAGACGGGTGCGATAATGCTAGGCCCCGACACCAGCAGCAGCGATGTGTGCGGGCTCCCCGGGGTGCTGTGGGTGGAGGCTCTGAGATACCTGCCAGGCGCCGGCCTTGCCGTCATGTCAGTCAGCAAGTGGGTGGGCAGGTGTTACGTCCAGGCTTTGGGCTCCCTCCACGCAAGGCTGGCACCCGCCATGCTTTGCGACTCAACCCCGCTCGCCCTGTTCGCCCTGTCCGCCCCCCTGCCGCGCCACCGGCACTGGGCCCAACGGCTGGCGGAAGCAGCGGCGGAAGCACACCGCAACGACACCGTGAAGGCAGTGCTGCAGGCTGGGGGCATACGCTACAGCCCGAAGCTCCTGGCTGTGGCTTTGAAGAGCGGGAACGAACCCCTCGCCCTTCGCATGCTGGATGCCCACCTTAGAGGCGAACAGGACCTGCTCCAGGACACCGTTCTGTCAGCAGCAGCAGCTGCAGGCAACTTCGACTTCCTGGCTCGGTGCTCAGCAGAAGGCGTGCTGCTCTCGCAGTGCGATGGCATTGCCACGGCAGCCGCGGAGGCAGGGCACTGGGACGCCCTGTTTCGCTGGGCGCCACTAATGGGGCTGGCGGTGGATGAAGGAACGGCCATGGCAGCGGCGCGTGCTGGCAACTGGCAGGCACTGCAGTGGGCAACCGCACAGCGAGCGCCAACGGCGTCTGTCCTTGCTGCTGCGATGGAGGGCGGCCACCTCGACCTTGCGCTCCAGCTGCGTAGGAGCGGCTGCCCCTGGGACGGCAGCGCCTACACGGCAGCGCTGCGCGGTGGCGACAGCGGGCTGTTGGACGCGCTGCTCGCGGAAGGCTGCCCCTTCGATGGAGATTGCTACACGGAGGCGGCGCGGCTGGGTGACACCGCCACTCTGACCAAGCTTGACGGTCTGGCGTGCCCTGCCCAAGTGTCGGCCTGCACTCTTGCTGCGTCAGAAGGGCACATCCATGTGCTGGACCACCTTCGCGTGCACCGCCCTGACACCATTCGCGCTGACCTCGTGTACCAAGAAGGCGCACGCACTGGGCGCCTGGAGGTGCTGGAGTGGGCGCTTTCGCACGGCCTCACGCCCGCAGAGTTCGATGTGCGACTCGGGTGCGCATTGGCCGCGCGGATGGGACACGTGCGTGTGCTGCGGTGGCTGCACACCCACGCGGGCGGCTTTCTCACCACGGTCGTGGCGACGACGGCTGCGGAGGGGGGGAGCCTGGAAGCGCTACGTGCCTGTCACCTGCTTGGCGCGCCGCTCACAGGGGCGGCGGCTGAAAGAGCGGCGAGACTTGGCTACCCCGACATACTTCAGTATGTCCTTAGCAGCGGGTGCGAGGTGGGACGCGTTGAGCTACTCAACGCGGCGCTGCGCAGCCCCGAGCCTCGGTGCCGCGTAATTGTGGAGGCGCACCTGGGCGACACGTCCCGCGACTGCGCCGACCCCTACCTGCTCGCGGCCGCGATGGCCTCCGGCGACCTGCGGTGCATGGAGCACGTGCTCAGCAGGTTGGAGGCAGCGGGAACCGCGCCATATGCTGCCGCGTGCGCCACAGCGGCGGAGCGCGGCGACCTGGGTGCGCTGCAGCTGCTGCGCGCCCACAGCTGCTCATGGGACGCCGAGACGTGCTCCGCCGCGGCAGACGGGGGGCACTTTGCGCTGCTAAAGTGGGCGCGCGCGCACGGGTGCGAGTGGGACGAGCGGACGTGCGAGGGCGCCGCCAGCAGCCGTATGCCCGGCATGCTGCAGTGGGCGCGGAGCGAGGAGCAGCAGGGGGGGGCCTGCCCCTGGGGCGTGGCGACCACGCACTCTGCAGCCTACCATGCTGATGGCACAGTGTTGCGCTGGGCGGTGCAGCACGGCTGCCCCATGGACGAGTCTGCATGCCTGGCGGCGTGCGTGGGCGGGAGCCTGGAGGTGCTGCGGTGGCTGTGGGAGGAGGCGCGGTGCCCCTGTGACTGGCAGGCGTGCAGGCAGGAGGCGGAGCAGCAACAGCATGAAGATATTGTGGACTGGATTGACAACAACCACTAGGGCTGCTGCTGGAGCAGCGGTGTGGCGCGGCGGTGCGCAGGCGCCACAGCAGTGCTGCGAGGTGATGGCGGTTCGCTGCGCACCCCGTACTAGTCGCCCTTGGGGCTGTTGCAGGGTTTCCCCGTGTTTGCTCGCGCCGAGAGCGAACCACATGGGTTTGGCGGGTTGCGGTTTGTGTTAGAGTTGACATAGCTCTTGTTCACGCTCGCTGTGAGTGCGGCGCATTTTCAAGCACCATTTTTCACCACACTCACGGTGTTGAGTCGCTGCAAGCGTGGCAGCAAACGAAGTTGTGCGCAAAAGCAGAAGTGCGTTCCTCATGCACCGCTTGAAGTCCGCCACACTGGTGTCAAGTACCTCAGAGGTAGTAGACTGCACCACGCTCGCATGTCTTTGGGCAATCATGATAAAACGTGCAAACATGCACAGATATTTCACAGCCGTACGTCGGCTCTGCATCACGCGCCTCTGGCTATGCTGCCTGCTTTCCTGCAAGTGCCCGGTGCGGTGTGACCTTGGCACTGGCCCTGCACTGCAGCTCAAATGCAGGGCATGACGCGTTGACACCTACCAAATGCGTCCCTGCTGCTGCTGAGCACAGCAGTGTGTGCCCAGTGACACCCGGGGGGTGTACGCACACGTCTCTCAAATTAGTGGGCACCCCTTCATGCCTGTCAGCATGACATGTTCAACTCTGCAGCATCATTCCCTCCCCGGCGCAGCAGCAGCAGGCACATGCAGCGCACAGCAATGCCGCGCACGACCACACGGCCACCACTTGCAGCACAACACAGCTGCTGCACGTCCGTTCATCGTGCGCAGCAGCAGAAACAGCCGCCGCTAGGCATGAACTGCCGATGCTGCGCCTGCCGCCACTTGCGCCGCCACGCCCCCGACCCTCCCCCGCACCCCCCACCCCCCCCACTGAAAAACACCACAAAAGACGGGCTGCCTAAAAGTTGTACACGCGCTCCATGCGCGCGCGCTTGTAAAACTGCGTGCGCGGCGCCTGGCCACTGCGTGTGAAGAAGGCGTCAAGCTTGGGCGCTGCCGCCGCGCCCGCACCGAATGCCGCGCCGCCTTCGTCCTCCTCTTCCTCCCAGTCCACCTGCACTGCGCCGGCTGTGAGGGCGTCGCGTGTCGTCGCCCAGCTGAACCGCCTGCTCAGCACAACACGGTGCGCCACATGATGCATATGTTAATATTCTACGTACTACTAGTGAAAGAAGCCGAACAGGCTGCTAAGCCCAGATACTGCCGTGGCTGGGGCAAAATGCCAGGCCGAAGCCTGAGGGGTGATTTGTCCACCTGGTGAAAAGCACCAGACAGCCCCCGCACCTACACGCGCCGGTCAGTATCCTGGAGGGCTACGGATGATTCAGAGCACAACTACCAACAGGGCTTCCTTGTGCGGTGCCACCAAAAGCCAGCCGTGCGTGCTGCAAGGCAGACCCACGTTCACCAACTCCAGCACATCCATAGTGGCATATAAGATGTTATTTGTCAGGTTGCTGTCCTCAGAGGCGCCATGTTTGCGGCGTTCACCCGTTGGGACGGGTCCGCCCCAGCGTGACGGCCCCCTACCGGCGGCGAAACCTAGTTTGAAGTACTTCGGAAGTAGAACTGATCACTCCTACTGCTTCAAGTATCAATAAATCACCCTACCGGTATATATTTATCGCGCGTCGTCGCCCAGCTGCACCACCTGCTTGGCGGAACACGGTGTGCCAAACAATACATAGTTTATACTTCGAAGTACTTCGTAGTACTTCAAGTACACATATACAAAGTACTTCAAGTATACTAACTACACGAAGTACACTGTATGCTATCAAGCTGATTCCCGAGGTGGTCGCTCCTGAGGTGGCAACCATGTCTACCCTCCAGGCACGCGCTGGGGATGGCGGCGGCTGCGCAGCATCGAGCGCAGTGCGCAGTGGGCCCACAACGCGCGCACAGTCACAGGAGCGCACAGCTCCATAAACACTCACACAATGTCCGGGTAGCCAAAAACGGGGTCCATGTGCGCGCGCAGCCACGCCACGCAGCGCGCATCGCCCGGGTACCCGCTGCCATACGCCCGCAGCCCCTCTCCCGCCCCGCCGCCGCCGCCGCCACCGCAGCCGCGCCCGCCGCCACGGCCCCCATCACCTCCACCACCGCCGCTGCCGCTGCTGCCACTCCTGCTGCCGCCGCCACTGCCGCCACCATTGCCGCCGCGGGTGCCGCCGGCGGGGTCGAGGCCGGGCTCGCGGAAGCGCCAGCGCGCGAGGGCGCGGTCGCGCGCGACCTTGGCACAGATGGACGCGGCGCTCACCGTCTTGAAGAGAGCGTCCGCCTTCTTGGAGACGGTAAACTCAACTCCCGGGAACTCGCGCCGCAGGTTCCGCGCGTACGCGTCGGGGTCGCCGACCGTGTCGACGTACACGTGGGACAGGGCGACGCCGCGCGTGCGCAGGGCGTGGGCGACCATCTCCGCGGCGGCTGCGTGGCTCATGGCGTTGAGGGAAAAGGGCGCGCGGCGCAGCATTTTCGCGCTGATCTCGCGCGGCCCCAGGACGCGCAGCACCCACCTGCTCAGCAGCAGAAGGGTGC
>JAULBY010004336.1:1110-26582 GCA_032358315.1 Ophiocytium majus
ATTTAAATAAATAAACATGACAAATAAACAAATAACAAGACTATATTGGCTTGGCTTTGGTATTTCATTAACAGTATCAATAATATCTGGTTTATTTTTATTAGTTAGACTAATTATATATTTCGTAAACAAATAGCCATGACCGACGAAGAAAAGAAAGCTAAAAGAGCTGCCTATATGCGTCAATACAAAAATAATTTAAGCCGATTCCAAAAAGAAAAAAGGAGGCTTAAAATGCAAGAGTATAATAAGGTTAGAAATAGCAATTTAACGCCTCAGCAGTTAGCAGAAAAGAAAGAAAAGAATAGGCTTTATTATGAGCAAAATAAAAAGGTAATTTTGTTTAAAAAACTTGAATACAGAATAAACAACAAAGATAGAGATAAAGCCTATCAGGCTGAATACCGCAGAAAAAAGAAAGAAAGTAATGTAGAGGGCACTTCTTACTATCAAGAAAATAGAGAAAGGCTATTAGCCAAAAGAGCCGAATATCGGGAGAAGTATAAAGATGAAATCAAGGCTTATCAAGCCATATATCGTAAAAAACAAAAACAGAAAAATAATGTTAACGGAAAACGAAAAACAAAAATTGATTAAGGATTTAGCGCTCATTTTTGTAGCTGCTGGAGGCATTGTAACTTTATCCTTTGCCATTTACTTTATTGTTGACCTCTTAAAAAAATGGTACTGATGAAATTTGAAATAAAATACAATGACAAACGAATGATCATTGAAGCTGAAAATACTGAAAAGGCATTAGAGCAATTCAAAGAACTAAAAATTGATGTTCAAAACTTTGAGATAAGCATTTCAAAGTTTGGGCAATCCAGAGATTAAGTTGTTAAAAGTATTGTTGTTTTTTAATCCCATATCATTCGGTATGGGATTTTTTTTTAAATAAATACACAAATATTTTTTTATATAATTATTTATACATATTTTTACAAAAGAAACAAAAAAACATTTTTATTACTACTAAATTTTAACAAAATGAAACTAACAAAAGATGAAGCTCGAATATTAGGCGAAAGCTTAGAAGAGTATAAGTATCAAGTAGCTGATAATATTACATTAAAGGATTTAGGTGTTTTTACTAAATTACACGTTTTGCAACAGAAATTAGAAACATTTGGCAACGACAAACGCAGAAATGGCAGAACATCACAAGATTCTTGGTTTGATTTAATTGTAAGATTTTGTAAAACAAATAAAAAATAACAAAATGGAAAAGAACATTTACACCGTGATGTACTTCGGTAACGCTACAATCTATCAAGATTTATGCGAAGAAGTAGCTGCCTATTCTAAGCGACACGCTGTTGAAAAAGTTTATTCAAAGATGCGCAATGAAGATTATTTCCCCGAAGATGAGTTTACTTGGGGTGGGCTTGTTAAGGATTGTGACGGCAATGTGATTGCAGATGCACATGATGAGACAATAGAACACGATGGCGGTCATTTTTACGCTGAACTAAAAATAGCACAATAATGAAAGAGCCAATAATTGAGACTTATGTTCCACAAAATAAAAGGCTACCATATCAAGTAGCCGCTGGTATCGGTGTAGCTTTTGTTGTTGGGTTGATTTATTCCCCTATAAACACAAATTACAATTATACTTCTTTTGTACCCATCATTCAAAAAGATACTGTTTACGTTCATAAAATTACCTCGCTTACTATTCAAGGTAAGGACGAAAAAAAAGAGATAAATGAAAGTGCCTACGGATCTCGTTCATACGGCTGGGAGGTGCGCAAGTTATCAGGCGAACAACTTAGGCAAACATTGGAAGGTAGAGGTTTCCGCAACCTTGCAAAAGTTGACAGGGCAAAACTTCGTCGCATTTATTTAGCTTATTGCTATGAATCAATGCTAATGAACGTACACGTTTTAACCGATTTCCCTGTTAGCATGATTTATTCTTTTTTCATCATTGAGGCAACGTCCCAGGGAGTTGAAACGGAGTTGTGGCGCAAACACGCAAATGCTGGAGGGGTTAAGGCTTTAAAAGGCCATGGCACTGTAACCTACAAAACACGTGAAGTTATCAGAGGAAAAAACAAGTACATTAGGGCAAAGTTTATGAGTGCCGAAACAACCGAAGAAGGCATGAAGCTTTGGGCAGGTGTTTTGAACTCTGGAAGGTACGCGGCTTGCAAGAAGGCAAATTACAAGATGAAAGGAATAAAGTTGTACGAATCTATTTGTAAATGCGTGTATAAATCAGGGTATCACACGGATACAGATTATAAGTTCCGCGCCTCGTTAATGGCTGAATACTGGCAAATAAAAAGGGATAATTTCCCTTTAAAGAAAGATTACAATCAATTTTAAACTTAAAAAACCAAAATCATGACTCTAGAGCAAGCTAAACAAGTATCTTATATTTTGCAAAAAATTAATCAATACGAAGAATCAATTCATAGTTTAACATATAGCGAAACACATAATATAAATTTTGGTAAGCTACATGAAATAAATAGCTATATTATTATTGATAAAGAAATTGTAAATGAAATAGTAAATCATTCTATTTTTACTTTAAAAGAAAAAATATTAACATTAACTAAACAACTTGAAAACTTATAAACCAATGGAAAAAAACTTTACCAATACTCAATTCAAATGGACTTTTGAAAGCATATCGGATAATATCCCTACTATTATGCTGATAACTATCCTTTTGACGTATGGCATAAACGCCTACCTCACTGCTATATTTTTACCCTTAGATTTTTGGTTAGCTATCATAGCAGCCTCTATCTTGCAATTAGGACGCTTTGCTGTCGTTTTCATGGACTTTTTAAATCCAACTAAGGGTAGAAGTACTTACCCACCTAAAATAGCATTAGGAGCGACTATAGTGGCTTTAATAGAAATATTTTTTGGATTGCAGGAACATTACGAAGGTGGGGAATATATAACCATGTTTTTATTTGTTGGAACTATTATAGTTTTCGGCTATCTTTTGGAAATAAACTTTGTTGATAAAGGAGTTGAAGCCTACGGAATAAATGAACCTAAAATTATAAAACGAAGAAGGCGTAAAATCATTGTTAAAAATGACAGTGAAGAAGTACCTAAGTATTTTAAAAGAAATATTACATCATTTCAATTATTATTATTTTGAGAACCTATATAGGGGTTGACCCAGCGATTAGATTAAACGGAATGGCAGCGTGTTTTATTAAGCCAGACAAAGAAGTTGAATTTAAAAGGTATAAAAGATTTGTAGATTTTTTGGAAGACTCTTTTTACTGGCATATGGATTATCCAAACGCTATTGTTTTAGTGGAAGATTCTAGCCTTCAAAATGTAACTTTCAACTCTTCCATCAACCGCGCAATCCTTTCCCGTATGTCCAGAAATGTAGGCATGAATCAAGCTGCTTCGCGAATAGCGTACGAATGGATTAAAGAAAATGGTTGTGAAGCCTACAATATTTCCCCAGAACAAAAGGGCAAAAAATGGGGTAAAGAAATATTTATGAAAGTATTTCAAAATGAAGGCTACAAATTTGAACCAAATTTTAAACCAGCCAAAATAAGTCAAGACGAAATAGATTGTTTTACTCTTGCTTTACAGGCTAAAAATTACATGAAAAGATGAGAACAAAGGCAAAAGGGCCCGCATTTCCTTTAATAAGTGATGAAGGATATATTATTAATGCAGGTTTAAGTAAACGGGAATACTTTGCAGCAATGGCATTACAAGGATTGCTATCAGATTATGAAGCAATATCTATTGAAGATTATTCAAAATATGCCGTACAAATTGCAGACGCTTTAATCGAAGAACTAAGTAAAACAAAGACAAATGAAGAAAAATAGTGAAATGATTGACGGAATTAGCGTAGCTACATGGAAGGAAATTGAAAAGATTTCAATGCAATATCCTAAACCTATTAGATATGCCGAAGGTACACAGGCAAAATTATTTGTTCTAAAATTTTATCTTGAGCCTTTAATGAAAGATGAACGCGCACCGATGGACATGATGGAGCCTGGAAGGATGATAACAATAGCGTACAGATTTTATAAAGAATCCGAAGGCGAAAATATTAAAAATTTAGCGTTAACTTTAATTAATAAATTTATAAATTAGGTTGATTACATTTTGTTAATTAGTGGTAAATAAGAGGGTTAGGCAAACGTCTAGCCCTTTCCATTTAAAACATCACCACTCCCATTGATTTAGCATAATCAATAACCGCTCTAGCATGGCACCTTGCTATTGCGTTTTGGAATGATGGATCAAACATCATTTTAGCATCTTGAAAATTTGTAAAGAAACCGTTTTCAGATAACACCGAAGGCATTAGGGTTTTGGTTAAAACGTAAAACCTTTCTTCTTTGTCCATATCGCCGTCGCTTGAATCAGAACGAAAAACCCAGTTTGGATAGGATTTTTTAACTTCTTTATATAGAAATTCTGCATAAATATCCGACTGAGTTTGACCGCGTGATGTAAATGCCTCCCATCCCCTAGCACTTTTATTTTCTGCAGCATTTCCGTGAATGCTTAGGTAAATTGAACCTTTATAATTTTTAGCTGCAAAGTTTGCCTTTTGTACTCTTTTGCTTAAAGGTGTATCTATTATTTCATCATAAACTTTCATTGTGGTCATTCCCCAATCATTCAAATAATTTTCAATGAGATTGGTGACGGCTCGATTAAAAACGCCTTCAAAAAACCATCCGTAAGAATGGAATGTGCCATTATTGTGTTGAGCGCACTTTGAAGGGAATGTCGCGTAACCATTAGGTAATTTTACTTTAGGATTTATACCTCCATGACCAGCATCTAAGAAAATACAAAATTCATTTTTATTCATAATTTACAATTTTAAAGGGAGGCATAAATCAATATACCTCCCTGAAGCCGCATAAGGTAGCGAATCGTCTGCGCCTATAATTTAAACCCGATGAGTGCAAAAGCCGCACCAACGATTGATAATTTTGGAGGTAATTTTACTTCTATCTCTTTGCCTGCACATTCGCGAGATGTCTCCTTAATTTTGTCCCAAATGATTTGGGCCAGTTGGATATATTCGCGCCACGTAAATTTAATTTTGTTGTTTTCTAAATGGACTGAAATATCTTGTGTCAATTCCGCAAAATTGAAACTATAACAAGCCACGTCCCCTAATGGCGATTTAACTGTGTCGGCTGACTTTAAAGCCTCTTTAAGATTAGTATTCATTTTATTTGTTTTAACGTCTGAAAAATCTTGTTATTAACGTCCCTAAATTAACGCCTGTTATCCGTTTAATGTTCTCTGAAATACTTGTAAGCTCAACGGCTGCCATTAAAAACGCTGCCATGTATGTAATGTTGAATGGAAGAGAAAAAGTATTTCTTGCACCTTCAAAAATAAGGATACCACAAAAATAAACGACTATCTTTTCCATTGTTCGGTATAGTCCTTTGCTATTTATTTTTTGTTGTTCTTTCTTTGCCGCGAGGATTCCCGTTCCCATGTCGGCAAAAACTACAAATACCGTAAATATCAAGAATCCTTTAATCGGTATGAAAAACGAGGCAATCCACCCACAACAAATTGCGTATGTTATTTTTTCCCATCCAAGGTGCAAAAGATTGATTAAAGTTGTTTTCATTATTCCTTTTTTATCAGCCTAACATCATTGTTAATCGTTGCAAATCTATTGTTAGCAAATTTATACAAATCATATTTTACACCATTAAATAAAAAAGTAATTTGATTTGTAAATGTAGAAAGCAAAAGATTAGTTGAAATAGAATAAACTTTGCCTTTATCAGGATTAAAAATTAATCGATTAGCATTGTTAATCTGTATTTCGCCTTTTATATTTTCTCCATTAAAATTTAAAATCCAATCACCTAAAAAAGCCGTAGAATCTCTTAAAGCAGTTGATGTGTAAACTGGCTTACCGCTTATTTGCTGGTGTAAATTGTTGTAATAATTTATACGTTTTAAATTGTTGCTTTTTAAAATCAATGGCTTTGCGTGAATGGCAATTGTGTTGCTTTGCCTTTCAGCATCGGTAACAAGTGCGTTAATGGCCGTTAAGCTATCGCCAAGTATTTGTTTATTTCCTGTCACCGTGCTATCGCTGAATGTGGTCATAGTGACAATGTAATAAATATTACCCTGCTTTTGAATGTACACAGTATCATTTACAATGTCCTGTGAAAAAGCAATAAATGGAATGAGTAAAAAGAAAAGTATTTTTTTCATGTTATTTGTTTTCGAGGATTAAAATTCTTTGTTCAAGTGCCTTAATTAAATCTTGTTGTTCCTGTATAGCTTTAGTTAGGATTGGAATAAGTTTTGTATAATCCATAAATAATCCATGATTATCAGACGACACAACGTTTGGAATAACAGACATTACATCTTCAGCTATAAATCCATTTTCATTTTCATTTCCAAATTTATCTGTATTTATCCAGTTAAAATTTATTGGTTGTATTTTTAATATTTCATTCAATCCAAATGTAATTGGAATGACATCTTTTTTTAACTCAATACTTGATGTACGTGCTAAATTACCAGTATTATCAACGCTTAAAGTAGTTGTTCCGCCTCCTGCAAAAGTAGCAAATCTAACGCCTGCCGTCGTATGTAATTGCACTAGTGGAGTAGTTGTACCTATTCCAATGTTTCCAGCATTATCAATTCTCATTCTTTCATTAATAGTTGTTGTTCCGCTTGTTGTTGTAAAAAATCCTATTCTTGTTCCTTGATTTACATCTGTCCAATTTTCATCAGTTATAAATTGAATAGTTGCTCTTCCGGATGATGAATAAGAACTACTTCCATATCCCCTAGCGGCTATATTAAAAATAAGGTCATTAGCTAAAAGACTTGAAGGAGATGCACTTGTTCCGTTTGATCTTCTTGCTGTAAAAGTGTTGAAATTATTAAAACTATCAAAAAAATGATTATTTATTGTTGAATTTGCACCATTTGTCCATAATGAAGTATTTGCAACAACGCCAGCAGATGATAATGATGTATTATTTGAAATCGTTAATTTTGCAGTTGGTGAAGATGTGCCTATTCCTACATTTCCATTATTTTCATAAATAGCACTTGTGTCTAAAATTCCTGATGAATTAGTTCTAATTAAATAATTATTTGGGCTTAAGTCAGTTGTACCAGTTCCACCGTTCGCAATGGGTAAAATGCCTGTAAATGAATTATTTTTCCAATAAGGAGAAAGCATTGAAGATGTATCATATCGAGTAATAAGAAAATTAGTATCAACGCTAATATATCCATCTGTTGAAATTGGATTAGGTAGTAAAATTATACCATTCCCTTGATTTATTTCAGTTACTGTTCCAACAGGCTGACCGCCGGATGGAATGTAATTAGGTATATTTAAAGTAGTGCCATTAAATGTAGCTGCTCCTCTTGACCCAGTTGTAGTTAATACTAATCCGTTTTTTAAAGAATCACCAGATAAAGTTAATCCGTCTGTAATTCTAACAAAACCAACAGAACCATCGCTACTTCCCAAAATTGTATTAAAATTGCCATTTGCTTTTTGAGGGCCAAATAATAATAATCCTTGCGCATCTATCCCATTCGAAAATGTTTTTGAACCGCTAAATGTTTGACCTGTAATAGTGACTACTCCGCTATTTGTTGGTGAAGCAGCTGGAACATTTATATTAATTTTAGGTGTTGTTGTTGAATCAGTAACTGTCGATGTAAATGCACTTCCAGACCCTGTAAATGTTATTCGACTTACACTTGACACCCCTATTTGTTGCCATCTAGGTATTTGACCTCTTTTATAAAGCCAAAAAGTTTTTTCCACTGTATCTAAAATAATATAAGCCGAAGTATCGGAAAAAGGAATAATCTTACTCAATGTGTCCGCGCGAATGCCACGCCAAACTAAGCCGTCAGCGGTGCTTTGTTCTCCAAGCGTTATTTTTTGATTGCCGTTGCTCGGATACTGTGCCCATGCAAGGCAAGGCAAAAGGAAAAGGAAAAGGGAAAGGAGTTGTTTCATGTTTTTGTTTTTAATTGCACGTTTTTTTAATTACAAAGCCTCCTGTGATGTATAACATATCACTTGTGTATGTGCCGTTTAAATACAACCACCAAACATCGCCAGTTGTAAGTGTATAGTTTACATTGACTTCTTTTAAGTCATATTCATTCATTGCAATTTGACTACCTTGTAATGACATTCCCGTTGTTTGTATTCTTGTAGAATTTCCTGCTTTATAAACACCAATATAATAATCTTTATCACCTGTTGCTGGAGGACAAGTTGAGCAAGTTAAAGCTCTTGCATATATAGAATCAATACAATAACCATTTAACGTAGTTGGTACAACTAACATATTGATACCATATTGAGGATCCCACGTTGCAGCACTATTATCTGCTGCACCTGCAAATATCCCTAAATCCCAAACATATCTTTCAGTAGGTACGGTTATAGTTGAACTTAATGTGCCGCTTGTTAAAGATAAACCTGTACCAACCGATACAGTAGATATAGAGTTATCAGATGTTTTTCCCAATATAGATGTAGATGTCCCAGTTGTAGAAGATAATTTTATTGTATTTGCAAATGTTTTAACACCTCCAAATGTTTGTGTAGTTTCATTAACTACACCCTTAACAAATTGACTTGCATCAACAATAGTTATATAAGGACTTACTGTATTATCAGATACATAAATTGGAGCGGCAGCATAAACTCCTGTAACTGTTCCACTGCCTCCACTTGGTATTGCTTGTGTACTTAATAAACCTGTTGAACTTGCCGTAACCATGCGAGTACCAGAGCCTGCAAGATTAGTTAAAGTGGTTGCGCCTGTAACACCAAGTGTGCCGTTAACATCAAGTTTAAAGGAAGGAGTGTCATCATTTATACCAATATCGCCATTGTAGTTAATGTAAATTCTATTAGTATTTTGTTGACCTATATCGCTTGTATATAATGCTAAAGAATTTCTTTTATTATCGCCACCTTGCTTTGAGTAATTTCTTAAGCCACTTCCAAAAGCAGAAAATTCAACTCCTAAAACATTTGAATTAGCTAAAAATAAATTAGCTGAACTTGAAACTAAATTAGAATCAGGAAATAACATAATTGTACCACCCCTTAAATAAGCACCAACATTTAAAATAGATTGTTCACCTATTCCAACATTAAAAGGCACATAGGTATTTTTACCATATACATTTGTAAAATTTAACGTTGATGTTGCATTTACATTTAACGCCCCCGTCAATGTTCCCCCTGTCAATTTTAAATAACTTGAATCAGCTAAGCCTGTGCGAAGGTAACTTGAATTATCGTATGTTATATTTGTTCCCGATGCCTTGACAAATCCTGTTCCGTTTAAAGTATTTTGTTTTTCGTTAAAAGCGTTCCAATCGGTTGATGTCAAAAAACCATCTGCGGATGTTGTTGCCTGTGTTATAGATAAAGTCCTATTTGCCGTCAAATTACCTCCACCTTGTAATGGTGCGGTTGTTGCTATGTTTATTGTGCTATTTGCTGGCGTAAATCCTAAAGCCGCTTGTTTGCCATTAAATGTAGTCCAATCAGTAGAAGTCAAATACCCATTTCTCGCACTTGTTGCACTTAATAATTCTATTACTGGAGTAGTCGTTGTATTTGTTATTGATATAGGATTTCCAATAGTTGTAGATGAAGTAACGCTTACTACTGTTCCTAATCCTCCGCCACCTCTAGGGAATAAAACAGTATAATTTTCCCCTGCTTTATAAGATGTTGCAGAAATTATTAAAGTTGAATCATTGGTAACTGTATATTGATTAGGTAATAATATTTGACCATTTCTATAAATTTGCAATATTTCTTCATTGCCTGTGATTAATTTATCTTCTTGCGTCCATGTTAATGTTGAAGAAGATACATTTAAAAAATCCTGACGCGCGTAAAATCTGCCACTTGTATCTATATATGCTTTTGTAGGATAATTGGATAACATTGTAGCCGTGTCACTTACCAAAAGGGCTGCCGTTGTGTCGCGCCAAAGTTTTTCACTTGATTTATAATACAAAGAAGCCCTGTCAACGGGTGAAGTTATTTGAACATCGTGAAGCTCATCTAATTCCTGCCCGTTGCGAATTTTAACAAACAATTCTCCCGAACCAGCACTACTTGTAACACATATACCAATATATACTGTATGTTGGGGAGCCTGTGGTTTTGTTGATGTTAAACCACCTGCAACCGTTGGCGAAAGGTATACCGCAGAATCCTCAACTAGGGCCGACGTATTTATGTTTTTAATTAATCCTTCAGTTATAACGTATCCGCTTTGATTATGTAAAATATTTTCGGAAATTATTCCAAATGTATTTGCTGAAAAAGCATCTGTAACGCCTAATGCTTTGGCAACGGTTATTCGATTTCCCTGACTTCCTGACAAATAAACTGCCGTTCCTTTTGTCAAGGTTGACCCTGTTCGATTATTTACCCTTTGGTGCAATTGTTGACCTATAACATTGGTAACTAAGCCACCTTTTAAACCTTGTATTAAAGAGCCTTGTGTATCATTATATTCCACTTCTCCCACGCCTACAGTGCCATCTTTTGCCGTGTTGAAGGTAATGGAATCAAAAGGCATGGTTAATCCTCCACCTGCACCGCTTATTAAATTCCAAACATTGGAAGTAAAATCAAATAAATATAACTTTAAATTTACTGTATCAATAATTACCCATGCGTTTTGGTTGTTTACCGGTTGAATGGAAGATGTGTCGGAAATTGAACCGCGCCAAACCAAGCCGTCGGCTGTAGTCTGGAAACCAAGCCGTTGTTTGTTGGTTGTCGATGGAAACTGGGCAATGGCAAAAGTAGAGGATAAAATAATTAAAACAATTGATAACCCTTGCCGTTTATTGCCTACTTTGTCAATAGCTTTTCCTATAAACTTTCTGGCTATTCCCATCACCAATTCATTGGCTAAAACTTTGGCAATATTCCCAACGGCTTTTAAAAACTTTCTTTCTTTCTTTGGTGCTTTTATTTCTTCCATTATACGATTATAAAAAATATGACATAATTTGAACCATCATAATGAGTAGATGAATCGACAGTTACAACCGAACCAGCAACGGAAAATTGCGAGCTTATAAGTTCTTGACCATTTTGAAAAATTAATAATTGTTCAAGATTTGAAGGTAGTACGCCACTATTTTTAGTAACGGTCAAAACATTGGTAAAGCTATTTAGAAAAGATTGTTTAAACACTTTTGTAACGCTACTATTTTGCGTGTTTGGTTCGCTATTTGTTGGCGTTGTGGATCCAGTACCTGCCACGCCCCCAGGTGAATGGTTTGGCGTTCTTCCTGAATCAAAATCTAAGCCTCTAAATAATACTGTTTTTTCTGTGTATGGCATTATGACTGGTCTATAATTTCAATAAATGTACCTTGAACTATATCGCTTTTCAATTCTAATGTAGCCGTTTCCATGATAAATTTCACTCCATTATTTTCTATAGCAACGTGAGGATACCAAGGATTATTATTATCCAATATTTGAAAAGCCATACTAAGCATTTTTCTTACCGGAAACAACTGACCCTTAATAATTTCATTCACCAATAACTGATTAATGTTTTTTCCATCACCTATATTTTTTACCCTCCATCCCATTCCGTCGGTTATTTGCCAAGTGTTGCTATCGTTTTTTACTCTGATTGCTCCAGGAGAACCTAAAGAAGGACCATCACCAATAAACACTCTTTTTTTAACGCTTATGCTACTTGTGTCATTGTTGAATGAGCCATAAACAATAACATCATTTTGACCTCCTAAATTTCCAGCTGCCAAATGTTCCATAAACAAATTGCCTAACTCATAGAATTTAAGATAACTTGTAAGTAAATCAGTTCCCGTAGCTGTTTGGATTCTACTTATTAAAAATCTTACACCAACGTCACCACTTTCAGGCATTGTTGGCGTTGTCCAATTTACGATAATATTATCCACAGTACCACCAGCCGCAGGTAAAGTAGTTGAACCTCCGGGAATAATAAATTTATAATAGCTAAAAGTTTGCTCCCAACTTTGAGCAGAAAAAGTATGCTGAAATCCATTATATGTAATATCCCTTTTTAGCCAGTATTTTACATGATTGATTTTAATGTAATTAATTTTCCCGTTAAATGTGCCACTAGGGTCAAAGGTTAATTGTTGGGTTGAAATACAAACAATCCTTTCATAATATTCTCCTGTAGTTGTAATACTAAAAGTATCACCACCCATTTTTAAAACAAGCGTTCCACTTGTAACTTCAATACCAAAAGATACATAATAAGTAGCTCCGTTTGTGGGAGTAAAATTAGTGTAAACTAAATCGCCCGTTGCGTTGGTTGCTTTTGCATGACCTAAAGCAGCTCCGCCTCCATCGGAAAAAGTCCATCCGCTCCCTAATGTCCATGTGGTAATTTCAGGTGAACGGTTGGCGGTTAAAAAATCTATTAATGGTACGACGATGGGTCTTAATTCAATAACAAAAGATCCTTCTACTATATGTTCTGCAATAGTACTTGAACCTACCTGACTATCTCTATATTTCATTACCGAAGTAAATGTTATAGTAGCTTCATCATTATTGTAATCTAAATCTTTTGAGTTAAAAAATTCTGTGTTTAAATTATTAAATATTTTACCTGACAATAAATTTACCGAAGCGATGTGTTCGTACTCAATATCTAAATCCTTTATATGTCCATAATATCCCCATTTACCACCGCTAAATCTTAGCATCTTATTTGTGCCCGAATAGTTATCATTTTCAATGCTAGATTGAAAACTACTTTGTTGCAATAATGTAGATGTTAAATAATAAATATTGATTGTAACGGCTGAATCCAAATAAGTATTTGGCTGCACCATGAAAAACTTTCTGTCTGAAAAAAAGAATCTTAACCCCAATGGCACCATCATTCTTTTTAAAACATCATAACACTTCATGTAGGTATAATTACCCTTGCTATCAACTGTATAGAAAACTTTATGATTAACCCTCATTCTTAAAAGTGGGTCAATAGATGTTGAATAAGTCCAACTATCTTCATGCCATTGGAAAGCACTAGCCAACACGCCTACATTAGTGCCATATATTGATTGAACGTATGTAAGTTTTTGAAGACAATTATTTACATGATTAATAATAGTATCGTCACCCTGATAAACATCACTGCCATTTGGCTTATAATCAATTCCTTTTAACCAACCTATTCCATCAATAGCATTAATAGTATAGTTATACCCCATTTCTAAAGGGACATCGTCAAATTCTATTAAATCAGCAAGAATATAACCATACCAATAAAAGTTGGCTGTATTGGATGTGTCATAAGCCGTTAATTGAATGGTAAATCTACCTTCTGGTGCCGTTAAAAAATCTGTTAATAATTGCTGTTTTTGTGATGTATCAATGACAATAGTAAACTTAAAATTACTACCAATAATAGGAGCATATCTTTCTAAACCATTTTCAACATCAGCCTGCCATTCTATTTGCGCGCTCGTAACATCTATGTCATAAGTCATTCCTGAAAAGGTACTGTCATCTATTACTAAGTAATATTTACGACCTTTTTCTGAATAAAATGTAGATGTATATCTTGCAGCCATTATCTTATTCTTGAATTAATATTTCTAGCTTTTTCCATGATTACTAATAAATCACTTCCAGCTACTCTGGTGGTTAATATGTAAGGTGATCCGCCACCGTCTAACATTCCCTTTAATTTTGATAAAGGTGCTATAACTTCCGGGTCAACTCTTGCATTTCGGTTATCTCCTACAGTTGCCATTGTTGGGCCATAAGCCAAACCACCTTGAGCAAGTTTTGGAGGAACTACCTTGTTTAATAATGTATTAAACAAAACGGCTGCACCTGCACCAGCTGCACCTGCAACGGCTAAAGCAACTGGTCCTAATGCTTTTCCTGTTGGTCCGTCTAATATATTTTTTACTAATCCCGAAATACCTATTTTTATATTTGCAGTAATTGATTGTCTTGCAGCTTGTAATGCTGCTGCTCCTAACTTTTTCATGTCTGTTTCGCCTTGCATAGCCATATCTGAAAAAGCGTCCATTGCAGAAATTAATACATTTTGCATCGGAGTTAATGCAACCTCAACAGATGTAATTCTATGCGATATAGCATCAAATGAATTAGCTAATGCCAAATTATTTTCTTTTAATCTTTCATTTGCAGCCGTAATACTATCTAATTTTTTAGGAATTAAATCTAAAGTAGGAAGCGTGTTGACATTTAACATTTCAAATTGCATCATACTTTTATTAGTCTGCATTTCTTTGATTGCATCTAATGTGGTATTGCCTTTTGGCTCTGTAGTTGTTTTGACTTTAGTAGAATTTTTTAAAGAATCTTCTAAAGCTTTAATTTTAGCCTTCATTGCGGCTACTTCGGGAGAGTCGGTTGTTGTTGTTTTTTTTGTATCATCGCCCCAACTTCCACCTGCCCCACTAGGTTTATTTGGCTTTCCTTTTTCAAAACCTATTTGCATTTCAGGCGCTACTTTTAGACCTGCAATTTGTTTTAGTTTTTCAAATAAAGAAGATGCGCCATTAAAAACAAAAGCAATAGCATCAAATAATAAATTAAATCCCCATAGCAAAGGTTCTAATGATATTTTTACTAAAAATCCAAGTACGGTTAATATTGCATCAAAAAATGGCTTCATTCTTATTAATAAATCAATAACACCAGAAAATACAGATGCTATTCTTTTAAAAGTGCCATACAATAAATCGCCTGTACTTTTTAACATTGATTGCCCTTGTTCTGTAGAAACATAATAAGCAACTAAAGCAGTTATAGCACTAACAAGTATAAACGTACCACCTGATAAAGCCGTAAAAGTTGTAAGCAATAATCTTGAAAGAGTAATAATAGATGTTATTGATGTTGCAAATTGACCAATGATTAAAATAACGGGACCGATTGCAGCTGCAATTAAAGCAAATTGCACAATATTTGCCTGTTGTTCGGGAGTTAATGCCTTAAATCTATTTACTAATTCTTCCATCTTTTTGGAAACATTATCGAATACCTCTTCTAATTTTAAAGTTTCATTGATTGTTTTTCCAAGTTCATTTAAACTAATAAAAATATTATCGCTTAAGTTTTCAAAACTATTAGCAAGTCCTCCCGTAACGTTTTGAGTTTCTGGCAATAATGCCAATGCGTTACTAAGTTGTAATGTAAAATCTTTGGCACTTATTCCCGTAGCTCTAATAAGTTCCATATTAGCCGTACCAAAAGCCGCCTTCATGCCTTCAGCCATTAACGGTAAATTACTTTGAATAACCTTGTAATCTTCCGCTAATAGCTTATTTTTTGAAATCATTTGAGTAAGCTGATATTGAATGGCTTCAAGTTCAACTTTACCCTTTCCCGTAGCCGCTAATGCTTTACCAAAACCTAATAAGGTATTTCTTGCTTCATCAGCAGATAGTCCGACCGCTTGTAAATTTACGCTACCCTGAACGGCTTCTTTTAATCCTAATCCCGGAAGTTTGGCAACTTCTCTTAATTTTACTATTTCATCTTTGGCTAATTTACTACTTCCCATAATAGCGGTCATACCTTTTTCAAGCTTTTCCATTTCTGCAAAAGCTTTTAAAGATGCTGCACCTAAACCTAATATCGGAAGAGTTAATGATTGTGTAAGATTTGTACCTACATTTTTCATCGTGTTCCCAAACTTTGACATAGATTTTTCTACCTTCCCTAATTCTCTATCAAGGTTGGTAGTATCAATGCCAAGTTTTAAAAGTAGTTTACCTATTGCCATTATTCAGCTTCTTTATCCCATTTGTCAAATATTGATTTGTCTGTATTTGTCAAACCTCTTCTTGTCTTTTTCTTTGTTGGGTTCTCCCACGCAAATTCAATTAAATCCTTTGGCTTAATAGTATGACCTTTTGCCGTATGGACATTTAATAAAAGCGTTGTTTGCCATCTAATTCGTTCCCATTGTGTTTGTTCCTGTTGTTCAAATTGGTTGTTATAACCTTGCATAGCTATAACAACTTCTTTGAAACTCATCTCATAGTATTGCGAAGGAGGAAATCTTAAAACTCCGAAACAAAAGCGTTCGATGTGTTCAAGTGTGAGCTCTCCGCCTTCGCCACTACGTTTTTTTGGGTATCATCTTCAGGAGGTGAAATCTCGTTTGAAATCATTTCCATTATACGAGCTATGCCACCCATATCAGTATCGACCAAATCGCAAAAAGATTGTAAATCGTAAGGACATTTTTCTTCTTTAGCTTTGTAACCTTGTTGAACGCCTGCAAAAGCAAGTTCTAAAGCAAGTAACAAATCTTCGCCAAGGAGGGAAAGGTCACTTAATTTAAGTTTCCTCTCCCTTAAAAATGTACCTAAAACGAACATACCAAATTTAATTGGAATGTCCGCATTAGCTATTTTTATTGTTTTCATTTTAGGTAATTTTTAAAATTATGCTTTAGTAGTTTTCACAATTGCTCCCGTAACTTCAAATGATGCTGAATAGCTTACATTTTCTTCCACGCCAGCGTTAAGGTCTAATGATGTACAAATGGCACTCATTGTGTACACATTATCACCCACAACGTCAGTAGTAAACTTAATCGTCAATGCAGTACCTGCCACAAGATCGGTAAATAAATCATCAAACAAATAGTTTGTCGAAGCATCACCCGGGCCCGCGTATAATGCCTCCGTAGAAAGTGTACCTGAAAGTTGACCTTTCTTTACTTCTCTCCATCCGCCAGATGCTGAATCCTTTGTAAGAATTTCACGCATTGCAGATGAAACATTCATTTGGCACGATGTAGCGTAACCGATAGCAGTGCTATCTTTGTATAAGCGCATCAACGTACCATTAATTATGCCAGTAGTTGCCATGTTTATTTATTTTTTTGTTTAGTAATTTTTTCTTCTTGTTCTTCTCCCATAAAATAATCCATTGGAACAGGTACACCAATGTAAACAGGATCGGGTTTTGATTCCTCTTTTTTAGGCATATCTTCTACGACAAAATTTTCATCAAGTAGTTCTGCAATGCCATCTTTTATCATTTGTTCTCCATATTCGGATAAAAAAACGCCTACTTTACCCGGTGCTTTTCCATTCCATTCTTTTAAAAGTCTTAGTTTCATCTTTTCATTTTTATCATGAAATCAATACTTAGCCAATATACCGATAATTCAGCGTTATAAACTTGACTATTACTACTCACATATTTTATAGTTTGAACCTCAACACCTTCGACAATGCCAACAAATCTATCCAATCTATTTCTAATTAAATTAGCTAGATTTTGAGTAGTGTCGTAATTTTGAGTATAAACGTCAATTTGAAGATTTATCTCTTCTAAATTACTTTGCCCATCTTTATAATCTACGGGAGTGCTATTTGTGGCAGTGTAAACAACAAAAGGATAATCGACATTTTGAGGCGTAATATCTGGATAAATATTTGTGCCAACAATGGCAGTAATATTGCTATCCGTCGATAATCTTCCGTATATTAATTTCCCTATCATAACTCCCAAAATTTACGAGGATATTCTTTTGCCACCCTCAACGCCTCTTGTGACATTGCTCTAATAACAGCTATTTGAGCTGACCTTTCAGCTTTGTTTTTTACCTTTAAAACCCATGCTCTGGTGCTTCCATAAATCATGTGCGCATAGAAGCCGTCTGTTTTAGAATCACTATTTAATGTGGCACCTTTACCAACATCTTTGTATAATGGCCCGACAAGGGAAGTAGCTTTTTTAAGGTTTTTTACATCGGATATAATTTTTATAGATCGCTGCAAGTTTCCAGGCATTATCGTATAAATCAATCCTTTTCCTTTAATAAAATATTTATGTGGTTTTTTAGACCTAGGAATCATGCTTTGATAAGCCGCTAAAGCTATTGGTTCCGCAGGCTTAGCTACTTCCTTTCTTTTTTCAATAGTAATTCTCCTCATTAAATTATCAAGTTCCACAACAGCATCAGCAAGATTGTAAATACCAAGTACTTCACCCTTTTTATTTACCTTCCTTTGGCTTTGTGCTTCTAACTTTCGAAGCCTGTCTATTCTTGCTAGCTTAATGTACATAATTAAACGTTTGCGTAGCTATCGAAATAAAATCCTGTAAAGTCAATAAATCTTTTGTCGTGACTTATTGCTAAATTTTTTACTTGATATACCTTACTGTTATATATTATCCTACTTTCTTCTGTTATACTTGAATTATACCTGATAGTAAATTCAATAACATTTTTAGCAGTGTTTTTCCCTTCAATAACGGTTTCGTTTGACCTAGATAATTTACTATCTACATAAGCCCATATAGTAGCTATATTAGTCCATGTTTCAGTTGCAAAACCACTTAATGATTTTGACCTTGTCACATTTTGAAGGATTATTCTATCCCTCATTTTCCCGATAACTTCATTTTTATTATACCCAGTCATACTTATGTCGATTCAATATAACATCGGAAGCCGTAGGCATTTTATAAACGCTATCGGTTCTATTCTCGTAAATGCTAGCTATCATTTTTAAAATAGCTATTCTAATATCTGTAGGGCAGCTTGTAGCAGACGTTCCAAATCCAGCTACATAGGTAATCGTAACATCATTCAATGAAAGATAAGTATCTGGAAAATCCTGATCTACAGCTTCACCTATAATACCTCTGTAAGTATCAACTTCGTATAAATTCTGTGGCAATGTTTGTGTATTTCCATTTTCATCTAAATAAGTAATGGAGGTAACGCTGATAACCGGATAAACTAAAAGTTTAATCACATTTTCATAATCCGTAGCAACTTTGTAGGAAGATGGAAATCTTTCTAATCTTTGTACGATCGTTTTATTTAAAGTGCTAATATTTTGCCTAGCCTCAACCGCTTCCCTGGCACCTTTTATAATAGTAGTTATAAGAGAATCGTCCGCTGAATCATCAACTTTTAAATAGTTTTTGACTTCGCTTAAAGTCCATAATTCATTAGTTTGGTCAACGGTTACTCTCCAAGGTTTCATCTCTTAATAGCTTTTTTTGGTTTGGTGCTACTTGTATTTTCAATGACAGGCTTAGATTCTGTATCTTTTGGCTTATCATTTACTTCAATGGCTATTTCTAGCTTAATCAATTCCTTTGCAGTTATCTCATTTAGTTCTGCCTCATCCCCCTGAAAATATCCAAGGGAATGAGGCATACCTGAAGGAGATTTTATAAATCTCACTTTCATTTATTCGTTTTTAGCTACAAAATAAGCCGTGTATTTTGTTGATTGCGTACCAACACCAGTCAACACTAATCTATATTTAGTTCCACCAATTATTAAATCTTCATTAGATTGCACTAAACCATTTACGTTTAATGTGTCTAATGTTGCGACGTTTGTATAATCAGTAGAGCTAGCAGCTTGCAAAACTGTAGGCAAAATATAAGTAGTGCCTGACAAATTAGTAGCTACCACGCTCCAATAACCAGTCCAAGGACTTAACAAGCTAACAGGAATAGTCAAAGTGTCTATTTCATTGTTAGTGATTGTGTCCGTAACTGAATAGGAATAAAAAGTACTAGACGCATCGTCATAACTAGCGTCTAAAGTTTTTGAACGGTCGTTTTTAAAAGCCGTCAAACCAATGGCAGCAAAAACAAACAAACCTATTAATATTTTCTTCATTTTATTAAGATTTAAATACCAGTAATATCCGCATCTTTAATTGCGGCAAATGATTTTGCGTGACGTACAGCAGCATCCCACCAGCTATTAACTACGATGGTAACTAAAGCATTTTTAGAAGATGAATACGGATCAATAACCACATCTAAACCAGCCCACTGACCAATAAGCATCTCGGCAAAGTTTCCAAAAATTACTGAATGCAAATTAGTACCACCACCTTTAGTTAAATTGTTTGGAACTTGTGTTGACACATAAGCCCTATAACCATTTAACAAATCGGTTCTAATACCTTGCTGACCTACAGGAGGCGCACCATCCGACCAAACAAACTGAGCAGTTCCGGATGCTTTTTCAGTATTCTTTAAAAATCCTCTTACTCCCGGAGTAGTAAGATAGGCTAAAGTACCAAAATCAGCGTTATCCGTAGCTAAAGCAGTTTCAAGGTCAATAATGTGCTTGTAAGTAAGCGGACCGCCATCGGTGCCAATAGCCACTGAACCAATGCCAGCAGTATTTAAAATACCGTAAAATGGCTGTGTAGAATTATCGCCATTAATTAAAGCATAATCCAATGCTCTGTTAATTGCTTCGCTTAAACGATTTCTTACAAAGTTTTCCACGTCAATAGACGATTGAACTAATAGCTGTTTAGAAATATCAGTAAATGCACCTAAACGATTAGGTGACATACTAATTTTATCAAACGTTGGGCTAGTTTCGTCGTTGGCAGAATTTTCAGTTTCCCAAACCGCAGTAGCAGCTGCATCATTTCTAGGAAAATCCAAGTTACCGGTTAATCCAGTAAGCAAAGTAGCACCTGCCTGAATAACTGCTAATCTAGGATCAAGAAAAGGAATCAAGTCGCCTAAAATTGTGGGTACAGTGTTACCACCACCAGGCGCGGAGCTTACAGTCATATCTCTCTTTTCACTCCTAACAAACATTTTAGGAACGTAAAGATTTCCAGATGCTGAAATTCCTGCTTGCTTAAATTCTCTTTCCGCTTCTTGGTGCATTTCAAGCTCCAAGCCGTCTAAGCTTTTATTGTTGGCTACCAAATTAGCGGCTCTAAGAAAAGAATAGTTTTTCTTAACTCTTTGCTCGTCGCTAACTTTGTTTTCGTTACCCCTAGCCGCAGGAGTAGCCATTCTTTTAATTTCGGCTTCTATCATCAAATGATTATCAATATCATTTTCAAGATTAGTCACCTCATTCCGAATGTTGGTTAATTTCGACCTTTGTTCATCGTTGGCGTTTGCCCCTAATGTTTCAATGGCAGAAATTAAAGAACGCATTTCTTCTATTTTAGCGGAACGCGTTTGCTTTAATTCATCAGATTTTAACATACTAATATTTTTTTAAATTGTTCAAAAATTCAACAAATTCCGTGAAATTGCATTCCGCTTTTTCATTTTGCTGAATATGTCTTTCCATGCTCCTAGAAGCAACCGATGTGTTAGGATTAGCCGGATATGTTACCGGTGAAACATCATAAACTTTATTAATCTTTTTAATTGTTCTTTTGTATCTTCCATCCATATATTCCCACAAATCACCATCTTCTTTTACATCAAAAGCAAATGATGATTGGTAAATATCGCCTCTATTAATTAAAATCATTACGTCTTTTGCAGCCGATGTATCTGGAGGATTAATAGTGTAAACTAAATTTTTGTTCTTAACCTCAATGTTTAAAGTCTTATTTTTAACGCGACCTAAAACAATATTTTGGTCATGGTTAAATAAAGCGGCTGCCTCTGAAAAATCAGCTTCATCAAAAGCGTGTTCATCTATAACTTCGTCAAAACCACCCATGTCATAAGGATAATTCAATGAAGATGCTGTACCTTGAATTTCATTATTATCAAGGCTTTTATATTCGATGTTAAAATATCTTGTTTCCATTGATTTATTATTTTGCAGCTCCATTGCCATTGTTATCATTTGTTACCTCTTTACTATTCGATGCTAATGGCATACCAAACTTATCACCACCTTCATAAGGATTAAATCCTTCTAAGTTTCTTATTTCATTTGGCGCAATAGCCCGAATATTATAAAGTTTAGTGTAAAATTCTGCTCTAGCCATAACATCACCTCGGTAAAGCTCATCTAAATCTAATTTAACGTAATATTTTCCCCAATCCTTTTTAGGAAATAATTTCGTATTAAATTCGTTTTCAATTCTTTTAGTCCAAGCCCTTAAAGTGTATTGAACAAAGATTCTATTAAGAATTTCAATATTAGTAGCTGAAATATTGTTTTGACCTAATAAAAGGAATCCAGGAACACCCGTTAAATTAGAAATATCCTCAATAGTCAACTTTCTTGCATCAATATCGGCTGCATCTAATTTCGAAGATACTGGTTTAAATTTAAAACCAGCCTGTAAAAAGGCAACACCTTGTTGATTATTGGGACCTGAATACTTATCTGCCCAACCTTTTTTAATTGCGTTTAATTGATCCTCATTAAGAATCATATCTGTTTCTACGGTACCTGAAAGATTAGTACCTTTTGCATAAACATCATTTCCGTAATCAATTTCATGTAAAGCCCTAGAAAAAGTAGTTTTTCCAGCTTCTATCAAACTTTTACCCCAATAGCCATTATCGCTAAAGGATTTTATGTGTAATACTTCGGATTGAGAGTAAATTTCATTATTAGATTCTAGCTTATAATAAAATTCGCCATTAATCTTATACATTTCCCAAGGTTCATCGACCAATCGTAAATCAATAACATTACCTGACTGATTTCTATTGGGAATAACAAGAACATTCCCTGACTTCGTAGTCATTGAACCATTTACCGCTTGTCTTACAATAGCTTCCCGAAAACTAAACGTATCGTATTTATTAGACGGTCGATATTTTATTAAACTATACATTGGATGATTAACAGCCTCAACTACATTTCCATCCGGTTTGGTTTCGTAAATTGAAAAAGGTAAACTTGCTATTTGTTCCGATAAAATAGATAAAGCGCGAAAGTAGGCAGGTATAGATAAAGATGTTTCGTGACTTACCCTCCTTTGGTTAGTGCCAAATAGTTCTTGGTAGAATTTCCAATCTTTGGCGGGACCTAAATTGGATATTCTACTTCGCTTAATGAATTTTACAATTTTATTTAAAAATTCCATAATGCAAAGATGAATATATTAATTTTATTAAGCAAATAAAATTTTTAGCCAATAATTAGGTTAAAATCCAAATTAATTTTATTTTTTGGGTCAATAGCTTCACCGATAGCCATGGCAGCCGCTACCATTCCATCTATCTTTTCATTTGACTTCCTTTTATCAAATTTTACAAGTCCTGTGGAATTGATTATTAACGCCACATTGGATAGCATCCATTTAGCGACTGGATCACCATTGTGAAATATCTTTTTGCCAGTTATCATTTTTTCAAATTCACAAATAGGCGTATTCATTTCCGGAAAACTTTGAGGAAACGGCTTAACATTTACTCCTCTTTCCTGTAACGAAATTACAACGTGAGTAGCTCTCCATGGGTCATAAGCTAAACTTCGGATATTGTATTTTTGATATAATTGGTAAATATCATTAATAATAGCATCGTTATCTACTATATTACCATTAGTTACCTTTATGCTTCCATTTAATGCCCAATCTACGTATGGCACTCCATCCCTTAAACTACGTTCTTTTACATTTTCTTCGGGAATCCAATATTTCCATAACAAAAAAGCTGCTTTACCGTCAAATTCTGGAAAGAATAAACAAAAGGCACTAATATCAACCGTTTGGGCTAAATCCAATCCACCAAAAGCAGGTCTTTTTAAAAAAAAGTCATCATTTACCCGCATTTCGCATTCATTCCACATATTCTCATTAATCCACGTCGCATGAGTATTAGTCCAATAGTTTAGGTTTTTAGTCATAAAACCTATTTGCTTTGCAGCTCCTTCATTTATGGCTTTTGTATATTGGTCTTGTAAATACCCCATTCCAATGGTGACATTCATAGAAGGGTTAGACTTTACCCAATTATCGCTATTTTGCCAATCATCTTCTTCATCTAAAGAAAATATTAATGGAAATACCGCATCATCGTGTTTGTGGCCTTTAATAATATCCAAGCAAACTTTACGCAACTGATAACAGGGACTTTCTTTATTAAATCCAGCCGTCGTAGTAATTAAAATTAATGGCTGTGTTCTAGAGCCTATACCAGATTCCATAATTTCCAAAATGCTACTGTCTGGGTGAGCGTGCATCTCGTCAATAATTGCCACGTGCGGATTCAAACCATCCAGTGTTTTGGCATCGGAAGATACAGGTACCATCTTTGAATTAGATTGAGTACTATAAATTGAGTGCGCTCTAACCTGTACCATCTTATTAACGGCTGAACTATCTTTTTTTAGGTAGTCTAAAATTACCCTAGCAGCATCCCAGCATATGCGAGCCTGATCGCGAGTAGTTGCAGCCGTGTAAATTTCAGCTCCTTTCTCCTGATCAAGAATAAAACAAGCCACCGCAGTAAGGGCAGCCGTTTCCGTTTTAGCGTTTTTTCTTGATATTTCTAGGTAAACCTTCCTAAATCTACGTTTTTTATCAATTTTACGCTTCCATCCGAATATCATAGCCCAAAAGAACTCCTGCCAAGGCATAACATTGACATTCATGGCAGCGTATTCCCCTTTTGTCAATCTACACACCTTCATGAAGGAAATATAGGTTTCGGCTGCCTTTTGGTCATAATAATAGGGATAATTAGCACTTTCCGACTTTTTAAGGTCATCGTAATGTCTTTGAATAGCTAGTTTAGCATATTCGCCTATCAATTCGTTTTCTAAATCAAACATTAGGCGTTTTTAATTAACTTCATGATAGGATCTTCTTCCTTTTTATCAGCCCTATTAAAATATTCGAGCTTTAATCTTGCTTTAGGGTCTAGTCCGAACCGGTCCGACATGTCGTTATAAATCTCAACTGACTGTTTAAACATTGTCCACTCCGGACTAATTTGTTGCACACCGTTAGGGTAAACCACTACACCATCATTTTTTAAGATGTTATTAGCCGCGTGTTGGATAACAGTCAACAACCTTGCCAGCATATTGATAGCAATAATATCTACATTGTAACTAGCATCAGCAGATTCTAAATGCCTTTTTACCAATTCCACTGTATTTTGCTCCTCATTGGTCAATTCAAATGGATTATGAGCAATAATTTGTTGCGGAGTAATTCTTTTGACCCGACTGGGTTTTAAAGTTCCCTGAAGTTCTTTTAATTTCTGTGTTTTCATTTTAATTAACTTTTTTCTTAATAATAGCCTTAATAATGTTCTCTTTGCTTTGTGGGAGGTAATATCCGTCGATACTTGCTATTCTGCCTGGAGAAAAGCCTCTACCTTCCATATTGCTTTTAGTATTATGACATTTTTTACAAAGTGTAAATAGGTTTTGTTCGTCATAAGGGTGACCGCCTTGCAAAAGTCTAATAGCATGATCCGCTATACCGTTATTATTCCCATCGGAACAATCAGTATAAATGCCTTTAGCCTCGCAAACTTCGCAAATCGGTTTCCTTATCTTTTGTAAACTCCTAATTCTTTTCCAGAGTGCGGAGCCATAAAATTTTTTATCATCCGATTTCTTGTAAGTATTTCTTTTTACAGGACTTTCAAAGCGTTTATAGCCTTTATTGTTCAAATTTGGCATATTACAAATATACATTATTTTTTTTTACACCACCCTTCGGAAAAAATGGATTGATTCGCTCGTAAG
>JAULBY010004447.1:0-26582 GCA_032358315.1 Ophiocytium majus
TGTGGGGCGCCGCCAGCGCCAGCACCGGCGCCATCAGCGCTGCCGCCGGCAACGGGGGCATGGGCGCGCCGCCGGCGCTGCCCTCCGGCGGCGCCATGACGCGCGCCGCCAAGGTGGAGCTGTGGATGCGCAGGCGCGAGGAGCTGCTGAGGCACGCCCCTGGCGCCACCGCGGCCGCTGCCGCCGGCAGCGCCGTGCCGCATGCAGACGCCGGCGCGTCCCTGCACGCCATATTCGGCAACGGCCATGGGAGCGGTGGCGGCGGCGGCGGAAGCAGCGATTTCGCTTTGCAGGGCGCGGGCGGGCGGCGCTGGACGGCCATGGCGGACCCCGGGCGGCGCTGCGAGAGCCTGGACCGCGTGGGCGGTGGCGCGGCGCACTCGTGGGCGCACCAGGCGGCGGCGCATCACTCCTATGGTCACGGGAGCGGGGGAGGGTTGGGGGCGGGGGGCAGCGCCGGCAGCAGTGCCGCGGGCAGCGCGCGCCCGCGCAGCCAGAGCGCGGATCGGCTGTTCCGGCGCGGCAGCAGCGCGGCGGCACTCTGGGGGAGTGGTGGCGGCGGCAGCGTGGCGGCGCACGCCCTCCCCTCGTACATGCTGCAGACGGCGGCGTCGAGGAAGAAGGTGGTGATGGAGCTGCCGCATGCGGGGCGGCGAACGTGGGTGCCGCCGGGTGTGGGCGCTTCATAGGCGCGCTCCGCCGGTGTGTGGCGGTGAGGTGCTGCTGAGCACCTGGCGGTGAAGCACGGCTGCGAGTGGCGCTGTGGCAGGCAGCGGCGGCCGCTGCTGCACGGCGGCTGTGCCGAAGCCTGCCGCGCGCCACCAGCAGTGGCAGCAGCGCCTGTTGTAGCAGGTGCCTGCTGAGCACCAAAACCACCATCTGCCGTTATGGTGGCACTGGCCATTGGCTTACTGGCTTGCCACTGTTGTATATATGCTGACACCGTGCGTGGAGGCAGCACACTGCGTGTTGTATGATGGTTGCGGAACGGGCATTTACTTTCCCGGCGCCCCACATTGCGCTCCCAGCGCGATCGTGCCTTGCCATCTGCAATGGTCGGCACTAGTTGTGTCTTCGGCGGGGGGGCTGGCGTGCTTTTGTGTTTGTAAACATGCATTTCTGGCTGTTGCATTTTCAGAGTGGGCTTATGGTGAATGACATGGCATTTACGTCTTTGTTACACACAGAGCAAGGCAGCGGCAGGTCATCCCGCGAACAGCGCTCTGTTGCTGCTGTCTGTACTTTTATTAAACTCCGCTTCGGGCGCGGAAAGCCCTTTGCACACGGTGCGTGTGACCAGGCAATCAGACAGGTAGCGAAAAACAAACTGGGAAAGCTCAGTACTGTGGGAAGCCCGGCATGTTGCCAGAGCACTACTCTAACTGATTACAGCCCCATGTCCCTGTACCTGTCCAACAAAGAGAGGATCTCATGTGTGTACATCCGTTGTGCGCAGCTGCTGCATGCTGCGCCAGACAGCTCGAGCCAGACATCTGCCGCCTAGACGGCACGCACCTTGGGCCGCCGACACGTGAGGTGCGCCGCCGGGGCACAGGCAGCAGCAGCACGGCCCGCTGGCTGCTCTATCCATGACGGAAACAGCTGAGGAGGTGGTGTGGGTGCCCCGTCCGCCAACCCCACAAGAGGACAGCTGTA
Organism: Ophiocytium majus; assembly: GCA_032358315.1. Classification (NCBI taxonomy): domain Eukaryota; class Xanthophyceae; order Mischococcales; family Ophiocytiaceae; genus Ophiocytium; species Ophiocytium majus. The sequence continues at coordinate 1,657 of JAULBY010004447.1, forward strand.
CACCGCCGGGTGGCACACCAACAGCTGTGCCTCGCAAGACGCAGACACACGCCTGTCTGGCGGGCATCATCGGCAATGGCTCCTTTCTCGGGGTGGGTGCTTGCTGTCGCAGCTATTGCGCCCGCTTGTGTGCCAGCAAAGCGCTGTTGCTGGCGCTGTTTGCCGGCACGTTTTTTTTCTGTTGCCCAACTGTTGGTGACCATCCCACCCACCCACTTGCACCCGCAAAAACCAATGTGCGGGGAGCGGCAACGAAGCCGGGGGTGTTAGGGAGCGTGGCGGCCTGTCACCGTGTCTTTGTTGCCGCTGTCGCCTCCGCCGCGGGCGCTGCTGGCAAGGCTGGTAAGGTGCAGCACGCCGGAGGGTGTAAAGCTGTTACCAGCCAGTTTGGTCCCGGTTGCGTGTGACTGCGCGCGAGGGGGACCGTGCTGCTGTGCTCGCCCCCACCCTACGCGGCGTGCACACAACAGCAGAGGTGCTGCCGGCCAGCAGCACCAACTGGCTGCCTACCGTGGCATCGCCTAGCCGGTGTTGACGCTGCTAGCCCTCCGAAGCCTCCGGTTGCACCCTTGTTCAACTGTTGTGAGGCTGTTGATATACTGGCGACGAACTCAGAGAGCACACGCAGGAGCATATGTAGCGTTCTGCATAGCGGCAGCAGCGATGTCAGACCATAGCTACCACCACCTATAGCCATGAAGCAGCGGGAAACAGCAGCAGGGCCAGGAGCGGTGTGGAATAGCGTTGGTCGCGTGGGCAAGTTCGGGAGTGCTGGGAAGCTCAGGTTGTGGGAGTTGCCAGCTGCCGGCCTGTGTGTACTTTAGACATTCAACTCCACTTGGGGCGCGGCAAGCCCTGTGCACATGGGGTGCGGCTGAAGAAGGTCAAACAAGTACAGGCTGTGTGCAAATATATGTACATACCGCACGCGCACGCCATGGACACTTGCTGGTACGTGCCAAAAAGCCTCAGCAGTAACACCCCAGCAGCCACATGCCATAGCTTGACCAGTGCCCTTCCCCAAGCCTGCGACAACGCATTCACCCCAGCCAATCACACATGTCTCTTTTAACCAATCACTGCTGCTGGACCCCCCCCGCCTCCCCAAACCGCCCAATCAAATCGCTCGCTCCACCCACAGGACGTCGTCTATAGCTCCGCCACCCCGGGTCCCAAAGGCACGACACAGCCGCTGCGCAAGCTGAGCTTCCGCCATGGTGGCATGCTCAGCAACAGCGGTGCCACCACGCCGTGCTCAGCAGGAGACAGGTCGCGCTCTCCCGCCGCGAGCGCGGATTTTGGGTGGTACGAGATGTTGGAGGAGGAGGGGGGGAGCAGCGGCGACGAGTGCGATGGCGTGTGGTCAGGTGGGAATGCAGAGTACTGCTGTTGTGTAAACTACTTCAAAGTATATTGCAGGTTAATTAATATTTCGTGCAGGTGTCATGATGCTGGAGGAGGGGGGGGGGCAGCGGCGACGAGTGCGATGGCATGTGGTCAGGTGCGGATGCACACACATACTTGAAGTATTTGTTATGTGTACCTGTGTACACCAGGTATGTACTAGGGTACACTGTAGAGTATATACTTTGTACAGGTATTTATGATTCACAACTGCGCATATTTTTGAGGGGTGGTGTGAGGTGCTGGGAGAGGGGGGAGCAACAGCGACAAGTGTGATGGCGTGTGGTCAGGTGGGAGTGCGCACACATACTTTTATTTGTACCTGGGTACACTAGGTAGTACATACTAGGTATAGTATGCTTAGTACGAGTGTTTTTTAGAACACAGCTGTGCATATTTTTTGGGGGGTGTCATCTATGCTGGATGAGGGGGGGAGCAGCGGCGACGATGCAATGGCATGGGGTCAGGTGGAAGTGCACACACATATTTGTTATGTGCACCTGTGTACACTAGGTATGTACTAGGGCACTGTACAGTTTATTGCGGGTAATCACTACAGCAGAGGTATGCGTATCTGTCCGTGGGTTGCGTGTAATGCTGGAAGAAGGGGGGCGGCAGCGGCGAGAGTGCGACATCGCATGTGGCCAGGTGGTATTGCGAACATAGTCCTCGTTCAAGTAAATACTTGCATGTGCAGTAGCTATGACCACTTCAGGATTAAACACCCCAAACATTCACATGTGTAGGTTGTCTTACCTCCTCCTGAAGCATACCCTCTTTTTCACAGCACTTGGGTCAACTAGTTCACCTGACCTCAATTGGCCACGCACTCTCGCGGCGTCACCCGGCGCCGCGCCCACCCTTGATGCGTACAAGTACATGTCGTTGCTGAGTGCAGCCTGTCCACCCGGTCGGGCTCTCATAGTTTGCACTGGTGCACACAAAGAAAACACCGCAAATACATGCACAGCTTGGTAAAACCCCTTGTCATCCAGCTTCCAACTTCAACTTCAACAGGCGTGGACACGGACGTCGACAAAGCCGGCTTCATCGAGGGCCAGCTGCACGCCGTCATACGTCACAGCGCGCTGGAATAAACAAATACTTCGACGTACACATTACGCATGTACACTCCGTATGTATTACTGTAGTATACATTGGTGAACAGCTTGAAACACCTAACTCCTACTCCTCCAACTTCAACTTCTGCAGGCACGGGACGTGGACGCGGACGATCTCCTAGAGGGCCAGCTCCACGCCGTCGACGTCATAGCGCGCTGGCACGGGGTTGGCTCCACCGTAGCGCGCGCCATATGTGCTACTGTAACACTATGAAAAGGACTCGCAGCTTGACACACCTAACTCATTATCCTCCAACTTCCACCTCTCCACAACTTCAACAGGCGCGGACGCGGATGACGAAGCGGGTCTCCTCGAGGGCCAGCTGCACACCGTCGACGTCATTGCGCGCTGGCACGAGGTCGGCTCCCACGTAGCCCGCGCCGACGCAGCCGCCCGCGCACAAGCCCGCGCCGCCGCCGCCGCCGCCCCCGACTCCACCCCCGCAGCCCTGTCCACCCCCCCCGGGCGTGTTCTCCGCCGCGTTCTCATACGAGATTACGTCATTTCAACGCGTTCCTTCGAGGCGCCGCGGCCCCCAGCGGCGGCGGTGCGGCGCGGCAGCGGGCTGCTGAGCACAGGAGGGGGGGGCATGCTCAGCGGCAGCGGGGGCAGCAGGCACGGGCTGAGGGGATCGGGGGGGAGCGTGGGGAGTGCGAGCGCGCTGGCGGCGTTGCAGGATGAAAAGAGTTCGAGCGGGGGCGGGGGGGGGGCGCCGGTGTGCTTTGCGTGGGCGATTCCGGAGATTCGGATCGTGGTCGCCGGCAGTGGGAAGGAGCACGCGGAGTACCTGGTCGTCGGGTGCGTTTTGGTTGGTCGCGCACATGCTTTCAGTACTATCATTGTGCATTAATAATAGTGGGAGCGTGGGGAGTGCGAGCGCGCTGGCGGCGTTGCAGGATGAGAAGAGCTCGAGCGGGGGCGGGAGGGGCGCGCCGGTGTGTTTTGCGTGGGCGATTCCGGGGATTCAGATTGTGGTGGCGGGCGGTGGGAAGGAGCACGCGGAGTACCTTGTCGTCGGGTGCGTTCATTGGTTGCACACATGATTTCTGTATAATGCTTGTACAGTGGTGTGCTTTGCATCGGCGGTTCTGGAGATTTGGACCGTGGTGGCCGGCGGGGCGGTGGAGCACGCGGAGTACCGGGTGGTCGGGTGTGTTTCAGTTGGTCGCGCACATGCTTTCTGTACTATCATCATTATACCCAATGGCACAAACGTGTACACAGTGCATGCATAGCGTGTTGTACCACAGCGGTACATTGCAATGCATAGCTCATACACACGCAAACGAGGCACTGCACAAACGTTTGCACGTATTGTACCACTGCTGCAGTACGCTGCGGCACATGTCACATACATATCCGTTGTGTTGATGCAGCAGTACGCTGCAGTACACATTACACTTTTGCTGACGAGGCACACATGCTTTGTGTGGTCCTTTGCAGGTGCCTGAGCCACACGCTGCTCACACCGTGGCGGCGCTACTCTGTACTACAAGTACCACAGTACCGGCATACTTCCGAAGTATACTTCAGAACTTGAATCAGAAGTACTACTGTAGTACATGTGTATACATACGGTACATACTTATGTATAGTACACACTTACATGTACCTAGTGCCTACTGAGACCTCCCATTTTGTTTCTGGTCATGTGCAGGTGCCTGGGCGACACGCTCCTGACGTCCTGGCGGCGATACAGCGACTTGATAGCGTGGGCGCAGCAGGCTAAGGAGCTCAAGTTCTCACGCGCGGTGGAGGCTTGGGAGGGAGTCATGGGCGGCAAGCGCATTTGGCGCTGCCTCGGTGAGTATTATTGGCACATGTATACTGTACTATGTATACCGGGTGTGTATGATTATACCATAACAAAGGTGCACACATTGTTCCATTTTTATGGTGTGGGACTGGTCTCCTCAATGAGTTTCAGTGGCGCTGGTGCCCTATTGGCGCATTTCCTCTTGCGCCATGGAGATGTGCACACATAGTTCTATAATCACTGTGGTGTAGTGTTCTTGTGCAGCGGAGCGTGGCGATCTGTCTGGAAGTTGCCAACGTGAGTGCACGTGGTAGCTGCTGGTTTGTGTCCCGTTCATGCCTTCCTTCTGTCCTGTATGGGCAGTTCGGAGCAAGGTTGCTGTGAAGCGCTGACTGCTACATGTACATGCGGGATCCCTGACATGGTGCCCTGGTGTTGCCCAGTTGAAGTGCCTACTTCAAGTGCTGTCAACTTCAAGCAGCACTTGAACCCATGCAGAGCCACGACACTATTGCACACTAGAAGTGCCTGCTTCAAGTGCTGTCAGTTCAAGCACCACATGACCCCATACAGAAGCACAGCACTATTCACTGCCATGGTACTGCTTGCGCCGGCGCTATGCCTATATACTTCTTGAAGTATGTCCACAAGATGACGGGGGCACTGCCAGACACCCCACACTAAACAACCCAGATCACAGGTAGCAGTGCGACATGGCATCATGGTTATATCCACAGACATACACGTGGAACCATGTGGTCTGAGTACTACTTCCAACCACCCACGTGTGCGCACATGCACACATGTTTCTGTACTTCCACAGCAGTGAGAGAGCGTGCACACGAGAACCAAGCTTGCTGTGAACTACCCAATGCTTGGTATGCTGCAGCACATAAAATGTATTCCTGCCATGGCGCTCCGACGCTGTTTGTGCCATATGCCCTTTGCACCGCAGACCCTTCGTACCTGCGCATGAAGTCGCACTTGTATGCTGCTTACACTGTATGTCATACATGTACTTGTAGTACATGCCTGCACTCACATTAATTTACATCTTACAGATATTACAATGACACAATCCTGACATGACGCTCCTGCGCTGGTTGCGCCATGTGCCCCTTGCGCCGCAGACCCTTCGTACCTGCGCATGAAGTCGCACAACCTCGAGCAGTTCCTGCAGCAGCTGCTGTTCGAGGTGCGTCCCCCCCGCTGCTGAGCAGCGCCACCACATTGCACGTCAAACTATGCCACAATATTGTTTAGTACAAGGTATACTTCATACAAGTAGATGTACTTGAAGCATGCTGTAGCGTGGAGCAGTTTCTTCGCCCGCTGCTTTTGAGGCGCCCCCCCCCCATTCAGGAGCAGCAACACCAGCTGCGCAAGTAGTCAATTTTTCGTTGGTCACCATGACAACAATTCCTCATTGCTTCTCATGAAGACCCACTCAAGGAGTGACGTACCTCATACTTCTGGAGGCACATGTATAGATGGCACCATGTGACGGGGGTGCAGCAGATTGTCAAGCGGCAGCCGTCTCTGTGGCCGCGCATGTGTGCAAATGGTACACATATGGTACTTGCACGGACATTGTACAAGGCGGGTGGCTCGTTCCAGTCCAGGTGCTGCTGTACAGAATTTAGCTTGCTCACAGTGAAGTTAGTGTGGCACCTTGCAAGGACGTTTAGGTTTGGTCCTGTGAATGTGCCCGCAAGCCTAGCGCTCCCACATCCTTTCCAAACGGGAAGCTCATACTTGACCACCCCCCACCTGCCCGCCCCTCCCTCATGAATTCATGAATTCACGCTTCTCATGAAATTCATGAATTCATGAACAGGTGTCGTCGTACACGGAGCTGCTGGCCTTCTTTGACACGGAGCGCGCATGCTCCCAGGGGCCAGGCCCACAAGAGGACCCCATCTTCATACAGCCCCTGGCGCGTCTCCCCATGAAGCCCTCGCACTCGCTCACCGCGGCGCTCGCCTGCTGAGCACACACCACCGCCGCTGCTGCTGAGCACAGCTGCTGCTGGAGCACAAGCTGGTGCTGAGCACAGCTGCTGCTGAGCACTACTGCTGCTGAGCACAGCCTGTACGCGAGCGCCGGTGGCGGCAGCTCAGCAGCGGTGGCGGCAGTAGCAGCGGCAGCACGGGAGGGCGCCTCTAAGCGAGTGCTGCTGCTGCTGAGCACCCGCACCCGTTGCATGCGACAGCGCCCTCCAGGCCTGCCACTGCACACATCCACACCGTTCGTTCCCCAAGACTACACACCAACACCCCCAACACCCCCTTGCCCCCCCCCCGCCGTTTGGCTGTTAAGGCCCAGTGCTGTGCGTGAGCGTGCGCCTGCACTGCTGCTGCTGAGCAGCAAAAAAGGAGCCGTGCTCAGCAGCAGTTATGCTCAGCACCTGTTGGTGCAGCTATGTAACCACCCCTTCCCTTTTTCCATCGGCTGGAGGCTGCCGGCGGCGCCATGCGCAGCAGCCCTGGACGCCCAACCCCCATGTACAGTGACACACCAGTACCAGGGTACCCCCAGTCCGGCTACTTCAACTTCAACTTCAAGTGCCACTTCAAGTGTTACTACTTGAGGTCGGCGGGGCTAGCCGCCCCACTGCATTTTTAGACCCCCCCCCACCAGCGCCTGCCGATGGCATCACCAGTGGCTGCTGAGCAGGATGGATCACTGCTCGGTGCACCAGCTGCTGCTGAGCACAGCCGGCAGGGGAGGGGGAGGGGGCAGGGCGGGGCGGCAGCATACACTACAGGAAGACCCTACGGACCACTGCTCTGCGCAGCGGCGGCGGCGACGATCGAGCAAGAGACGAGACGCTGAGGCGAGAACATGCAGTGAGTGAGGCTGGTACAGAGAGAATGCGCGGGAAGAGGCATGCTTTGGGTGATGACACGGTTAGAAAATGACATGGGCGCCCCGCCGTTTGCCCTGGCGGGCGCCTCGCCACTGCGCGCGCGATGGCTGCGCTCAGCAGGTGGTTTGTTGCTCAGCAGCAGCGGGTGTCAGCTGCTCAGCAGCAGTGAGTGCCGGCTGTCCAGCAGCAGTAATGTGCTGCTCAGCAGCAGCAAAAAGGTGCTGCCCCGCAAAAAAATGTGGTGCTCTGCAGCACGTGTGTGCCCGGCACCAGTAGACTGCGGTGCGCACGAGGCAGGGCAGGCACGCCTGATAAAAGACGGTGCTTCGTCACAAGCGGGCCGTATGTGTGTGTGTGGGGGGGGGTCAAACGAGGTAACTTGTTGCACGATGCGCATGCGCGCGTACCAACTCGGACCCATCAGCGGCTGCTGTCCTCAGCAGCAGCAGGGAAAGTGCTCAGCAGCACAGAGTGGCACAGCACGCGCATGCCACTTGGTGTGCTTAAACGTTGCCCAACACAGGGTTGTGTGTGTGATTGTGCGCGGGGGCAGGGAGGGGGGACAGCAGCCGCGGCGCCTGCCTGCGCCCGCGGGTTACAATAGAGAGTGTGTAATACAGGGATCATGTGTGTGTGATTACTATTTGCGTGGCTCATCGCAAGTTGAGGCTCTGCGTGCCTGCCTGCTACAGGAGCCCGCCGCAGCTTGTGATAGCACCCGGCGGCACACGCCTTGTGCGTGCGCGCGCGAGGTGCGCTGGTGACCACTGCTGCGCTGACAAGTGCCCTGACATGCACTGTATGCGTGCTAGCCACCGCAAAGCATAGCGGCGTATGTCAGTTACACCATGGCCCACCCCGACTGCATGCGCCCGTTTTCTGCCAAAAAGCGGGAGCCTGTGTACGCCACAACTACACGGCAGCATGTGATAGCAGGGTATACTCAGCTGTGTGCGCCAGCACTGCACTGCGCTGATCATCACACTGGCGCCCAGTGCCAGTGCTGCTGAGCAAGAATTACCTACTGCTGAGCACAGTACAGTGCTACGCTGAGCACCGAGCGCACCTGCATACAGCGCCCTGCGAGACGCCCGCGCCTGTGCCACCGCCGCCACCAGCCGTGGCAGCAGTGCTCAGCAGCAGCTAAATCAGCGCCACGCCTCCCCCCCACAGCCGCAGCAGCCAGGCGCCGCCAACACCGCCACAAAAATTTCCCAACATAGCGCCAAAGGACACTCCCGCGCTGCTGCCAATCGCCGGCTGCCCTGTGCTGGCGCCAGCCGCCCGCCCGCCGCTATCGGCTGCCATTCGCATGCGCCTCCGCCCCCTCCTCCCCCTCCTCCCCGCCCCCCTCCGCGTCGTCAAACTGCCCAGACTCCGCATGCGCGAGCGCTCCGCCCATTGCGCCTTCGTCGACCACCAACATTTCGTCGAAACGCGTGAGGGCTTCGCTCTGCGCGCCCGAAAGGGCCACAGATTCGTCGAAAATTAGCTCATCGTCGCCCTCCTGCTCCCCGGGCTCCGGCGCGTCCGGGTTCAGCTCCGCGGCGCGCGAAAAGGCCGCAAACATTCGCTGCAGCGTTTCGTCGATATTTTCGATGGCTTCGCGTGCGGGCACGAAGAACGCCTCGCGCAGCTCCTCCTCCTCGTCCAGCTGGCAGTACAGGCACGGCGCCGGGTACGTGGACGGGTCGCGTGCCACCGCGTGCAGGCACACGTACGGAACGTCAAACTCATAACTGACGCAACCGCCGCCGCTGGCAGTTACGCTTCCGGCAGTTACGCCACTTTCGGTTACGGCGCCGCCGCCGGCGGTTTCGCCGTCTTTCATCCAGCAGATGCGGGTTGATGTGACCGCGAGGGTGCCCGCGCCTTGAGTGGTCAGCGTGTCGAATGCGAGGGTGATGTTCCGCACGGAGAGAATGATTTCTTCGCCCTCGTCGAGGACGGGGAGGCCCCCTGGGTCGCGCTCCACGCCCTGGCGCATGGTGGGCTTTGGCGGGCTGAACATGGCTGCTGTTGAGCACAACTGCTGAGCAGGGCTGCTGCTGCTGAGCACGGGGCGGCCCGGGTGGCTCTACTAGTGTTTGGGTGGCAAGACACCAGGGGTGTGTTTGGTGGTGGTGGTGCTGCTGCTGCTCTCGATGCGGCTTATCCAGCTGCTGCTCCCGCTCCTGCCAAGGGTTGAAGCCTCTGCCGTTGCTTGTGGCTGCGGCTTCGCTATCCGCTTTCCGGCAGTTGGTGAGGAGAAGCAGTGCTGGTGCTCGTATCCTGCGTTGCCGTGTTTGCTGCACTGTTGCCGCTGGCGTTTTCGTGCAAAGCGGTGGTGGCAAACCTTTTGAAGTATGCAGTGCCGCTCGCCACTGCACACGCCAGCTGCAGCTGCTGCTCCCGTTGCCTCCACCGGCACCTGCGCTCCTGCTTGCAGGCAGCCACACGCTGTTGTGGGAGGTGTGTGCCGGGCACACGACTCCACCGAGTGGCGCAGGAGGAAGAAGGCGCAAGCCGGGAGCCACGCTAGACTTTCAGCCACCTGCCGGCACACACGGAGGCAGTCACGGACAGCTGTGTGATCAGGAGGCTCTGACTGACAGGAGCGTCTGCCTGTGGGGTACCGGTAGTTGCTGTACGCTGCTCAGCAGACGCGGCGAGCTCGGGTGCACTTTACAAACCGCCTGGCTGGCGCGGCGCCAGTGGCGCCAAGGCACGCGCTCGGTGACAAGCTTGCGCACGCCACAGCAAGGAATTCAGGAGAGGAGAGGCGGCCGGCGCGGCAGAGACCCACCATGCCGTGCAAGGTGGCTGGCCTGGCGGCCCTGCTGCTGCTGCCGCTGTGCTGTGGCTCGTGGGCACCTGCCGCCGGCCGGACCCCGTTCGTAGCGCCACCGTCAACAACTGGTGCACGACAGAAGGCACCGGCACTGCGATCAAGCATCAGCTCCGACGGCACGGCGCGGCGGTCCAGGTTCCGATTCATATACAGAGGCAAGCACTGCTCTCGCCCTCTTTCTCCGCCCGCCACCTGCCGCCAAACTTGCCGTCTGCAGTAGTTGTTGATGGATGACTGCCTCTGGCAATGACGTATCCAACACAGATCCCTTGCGAGACGGAGGAGAGGCGAGGTCGGCTCGCAGCACCAGCCGCACGGGAACTGTGTGGCACGTGCAGTATTGACGGGTGCAGTCAAGCTGGGACACTATATGGGAGATCCCGGCGGCGGGCGGAGCTGCTGAGTGGGCGCCAGTTTTGCTGTCGCAAACGCAACTGCTCTGCTGCAACTGTGCGTGGCCATTGCATTTCTCTACGGCGCCAACACCAGAGCGGGGTGCCTGCTTCAAGCCCGCTGCTGCTTCAGCCGTTCAAAAATTCACCAGCTCTCCTGCGTGCTGGTGAGAGTCGTTCCTGGTGTGCAGCCACCCGGGTTTTCGGAGCTGGTTCTGGGTGTGCTGCGGCTGACGCTGCTGCCACCCACGTTGCACGTTGCTGCTGACCCCGGGGCCCCTGCCGCTGCCGCCGCTGCCGTTGCCTCCCGTCAGGGCCCGGCCAGGCTCCTGACACAATCTTCACGTTTAGCGGATCCCAGCTGGGGGCGGACAGGGTGGTGGTGCGCATCACGGGACCCAAGGCGCGGCACGCACTGCGGGCGCTGGCCAAGTCTTCCGTCAACATAGGTGCGTTCCGCCAGAGCAGAATTTCGTGTCGCTGAATTCACCACTGTGCTCGCTGTCTGCTACCTCATTCAGCAATGAGCTTTCCTGCAACTGGCATGCCCAAACTGCTTTTTCAACACCCTGTAGGCCGGCCTCTGCCGAAAACGGTTCTCGGTTTTTCTGCGGCATTGTGTATTGCAGGGTTCCCAGTCTCGGCGTTTCAACAAAGAAGGCCTGCTGCCGTCGCTGTTGGCAATTCTAAATCTTACAGGGAAAATGATTGTGGAGCAAGACAGTGATCAAGGAACATGTTTGTTAGTACAGTATCGCTCAGCAGTTGCAGTGAGATACCATAATCAGAAACATGGCGCTCAATGCGGCGCACGCCCTGCGCGCGGCGGCTGTGCTGGGTATCACCATAGGCTCACACCATCATCACTGCCACGTGATCTACCTTATCAAACTCCAGGTAACTCTCACTAGATGCAAGTGTGATGCGCGCTGTGCCGCTGAGGCGCTGCGTGAGAATACTTCAGCACTGTGTGAGTCTCTTTGCAGGAAGGCAGAGTGGCCCTCACCGGACTCTGCGCACAACCCCAAGTTCAGCCCCAGAAGCCCTTGCAACGCAACAGGCACACAAGTCTCAACTCCTGTCTTGTATCATTACCTCTGTGCCGGAGTAATCACCCGCGCAGAAACCTTGGTGAGGCACAACGTTCATGGGGGGGGAGGTTACTTCAGGAGCCACTCCAACAACTATTATAGTTCGGAATAAGTAGGGAACCCTTGCTTTTACTTCAGCTGCGCAACACGCAGTGCAAGGGATATGTCCACTTGGGAGACACACAAAAAAATTGCGAAGGTTGCCACCCCAGGCGACTACTGCTGAACAAGATGGTACCTCGCCAAGTGGGTCGTTCCCGCAGCCGCGCCACCCCACACCAGCTCCATATACTGTACTAGTAGTGTATTTTTTGTACACGTACATAGAGTTAAGAAGTATGTGTGTGTATTCTTCGAAAACACGTGAAAACTGAAAGTGATGAGCTCTAGGTCTCCCCACCGGTAGGGGCCGTCACCCTGGGTGTACCCGTGTAGGGCGAACACTGCAAAGACAGCGCCTACGAAGGCGGCAAGTGCCGCACGTACCGAAGCGCGGCGTCCATCATAGAGCACATACAAAGCATGTTATCGGAAGTGCATGTTCAAGTCCACATGAAAAGCCCCCCCCCCTGACCTGCCGCTGCTGCACCGTGCCTGCCGCTGCCGCACCTGCTGGGCTGGCGCAGCCGCGGCGGCGCGGAGACCATGGCGGCGCCCCCCCCCTTCTGCTGAGCAAAGAGGTGCTGCTGAGCACAGAGGCACTGCTGAGCACAAGGAGGCGTTTGTGCACTGGGCGCCCGCGGAGAAGAGCTACCTGGGAGAGGACTCCGCCACGCTGTTTGTGCCGTCTAATGGCGGCGTGCTACAAGGTGGGTGGTGCGTTGAGCAATGGTGCTCAGCAGAACTAGTGTTCAGCAGGAGAGCTACCTGGGGGAGGACTCTGCCACGCTGTTTGTGCCGTCCAATGGGGGTGTGCTGCAAGGTGGGTGGTGGTGCGCTGGGCACCGCTGGCAGCAGCAGTTCTCAGCAGAACTGGTGCTCAGCAGCAGCGTGCACACGGTGCCATTCAGCTGGACGCTGCACAGGGCACCATGGCTCCGCCCAGCCACATGTAAAGTGCACAACATCATAGTGTTACCAACTTCAAGTTCCGTGTGCACGCCACCCGCGTGATGGCAGCCGCCTTCCGCACCACGCCATGCAGATCGACGCCGCACGGAGAGAGGCGGCAGGCCAGCGGCGGCAGCGCGCCTGACACCACGGCTCCGCCCAGGCACATGAAAAGCATATAACTAGGGTTGCCGGAATTGTAATCATTTTCAAAATCACACCGTAATTCGTAGCGTAGTTTCGCCGTAACCTTGTAACACTTGCAACATCTTCCATAATGTTTTGTGCTCAGCACAGTAGGGCCATCACAAATGTTAAGGCATCGTAGGCTGTTGTAGGCATCTGCAGCTGATATCATGGAACTACCGTTGACTGTAATGTCCCGAAATTACGATTCCGGCAACCCTACATATAAAATTATATATGTATAGTCTGTATAGTAACACTGCACATACATATACTTCGTAGTATATTGTCCTAAACTTCAGGTACATGTGCTAGCCACGTGCGTGATGGCAGCCACCCTCCGCACCACATCGCGCAGAGCTGAATGCCGCGCAGGGGGGGAACGGCAGGCCAGCGGCGGCAGCTCGTGCAGCAGCAGGCAGCGGCTGGGACGGCAGCAGCGCAGCAGCAGTGGGCGGCACAGCCGGCCTTCGCACAGCAGCCGGGCCCGCTCGTGTGTGATGGCCCACGCCATTTGGGGCTTCCGGCTCTGACCTGCTCTGGTGCAGCTGCAGCTGGTGCGGGTGCTCACTCCCGTGCCGAAGGCTGTGGTTCTGCCTGTTGTGCGGGTGCTGCTAATAGCATTTTCGCTGCTGACGCTGGTGCCACTGCTGGCGCTGCTGCTCCTGGTCTTGGGCGCCCCGCCGCCATGCCGAGCTGCTGCTTCAGCGAACAGCAGAGAGCAGCAGCGCCAGCAGCGGCGCCAGCGCCAGCACAGAAAATGCCAGTAGCACCACCCGCACAGCAGCCACCACCACAGGCTTCGGCACTGGAGTGAGCTTGTGCCCACGGCAGCCGCAGCCGCACCAGACCACAGGTCATAGCTGGGAGTTCCAAATGCCGTGTGCCAACGTGCGGCTGGATCACCTCCTTGAAAGGAAAAATGAAAGCCCAATAAGGACTTCACTACTAACATGTCACACGCGAGCGGGGCCGGCTGCTGCGCGACGGCCGGCTGTGCCACGGACTGCTGCTGCGCTCGCCTCGTCTCATCGTCTGGCCGCCTGTTGCGGAAGTTGGCTGACATCATGCGGTGCGGAGCACACAAGGTTGAAGTTGGTTACACTATGAGTCATAGTTTATGTTGTTGTGTGGTTTTCATGCGGTTGGCCTGAGCTATTATTATGTGAGTATTACTTTTACGTGTTTATCGAATTTTCAGAACCGGGGCTGCGCTGTCGCATCCTTGGCAAAGCGCTGACATTTTCTGCTGGTGAGCACACCCTGGAACACTTTTTTTCCGTGCTCAGCAGACCTGCTGGCGGCTAATATATTTCAGGTTTTTATTATTCTGGGTTTTTGTCTTGTTGTGGGAACAAGTGGCGCCATGCCTTGTGCTGCGGCTGAGCACACTGCCACACTTTTCCCCGTGCTCAGCAGACCTGCTGGCGGCGCTCCAGGGTGTGCCCGTGGTGTGGCCGGCCAGGGCTGGCATAATCTATTTGATTTAACAACAATTTTTCACATGTTATCGCGTTGTGACAACAATTGGCGCCACGCCTTATGTTGCTGCTACTGAGCACACGCCCACACTTCTTGTTTCATGCTCAGCAGACCTGCTGGCGGCGCTCCAGGGCGTGCCAGGCGTACGGCCAGCGAGCACTGGCGAATTTCCCCAGGTGAGAGGCACAATGGGACATGGGCATTGCTGTGGCGTTACGGTGTGACTGCGCATCAGTTGTTTGCTGCTGCTGAGCACCGCGTGCTGCTGAGCCATGGTGCTTATGGTAAGCGCTGCTGCTGCTGAGCGCTGCTGCCGCTGATGATGCTGCGGCTGCGGCGCTGCTGTGCTACTGCTGGTGCGAAGCACTGCCGCTGCTGCTGTACTTTGCTGCTGCCGCTGAGAATTGCTGCTGATGATGCTGTTGCTACGCTGCTGCGTGTAGTGAGGAATGCTGTTGCTGCTGCTGCTGCTGCTACTGCTGAGCACACTTACTGCTGCAGCAGCTGCTGCTGAGCACCGTTGCTGCTACCATTGCCGCTGCTGCACCTGCTGAGCAGCTGCACTACGTTAACACCCTGCGGTCGCTGGCGACGATGAGGTCAATACTGACACGCAGCGTGCTCATGGGGCTGGACACGGAGAGCAAACCATCTTTTATGGCGGGAGGAAGGCGGAGCAGGCCAGCGCTGCTGCAGGTGGGCCGTTGCTCTGGCTTCAAATCCCAAAAAGGTCGAGCTAGACGTAAATGGTGTCCACTTCAACCTTAATGGTGCTCTGCGACAGCTGGTGCGGCTAAATGGTATTTAGCCCAGGTTAATTGGTGTTTAGCCCAGGCTAATTGGTGTTTAGCCCAGGTGCTCGTGGGCTGGACACTGAGAGCGAGCCATCTTTTATAGCGGGAGGCAGGCGGAGCAGGCCAGCGCCACTGCAGGTGAGCACGTAATTTCGCGGCAAGCCAAGTTGAGCTGCATTTCATGGTATTCATCTAATGGCATGTACGACAAAAGGTGTAGCCCAGGCTATGTGGTGTTTAGCCCAGGCTATATGGTGTTCAGCGTAGGCCCAATGGTGTTTAGCCCAGGATGAATGGTGTTTAGCCTCGGCTGAATAGTGATCATGCGGCAGGTGCTGAAATTGTGTTCCTCCTGCACCTGCTGCTGCATATATACTTCGAAGAATATACCGGTAATTGACAATTTTTTAAACAATTTGTACTTCAGAAATACGGACTTTGAAGTATACCAGTATACCACCGTACTTGTGTACTAGACAGTATACCAGTACACCTTTGTGATGCTGTCACCATAATGACAACAACACACCTAGGTGCCAAGAGCTCATCTCCCATTGTGTGTAAGCGTGTGTGTTCACAGATTGCAACGCGAGATAGCGGCAGCCGCTGAGCACGTGTTTCTCCTACACCTGCTGATGCTGCTGTATATATACACATACTACTACCTTGGTAGTAGTAGTACTACTGCTGGTGGAGGGGTGCACCCTCAGCGCTGCGGGCGTGTGAGGGCTTTGTGGTAGGTTGTGCATTCATGGCGCGTCGTTACATGGCCGCCCACCATTCATAGCAGACCCGACCTCTCCAGGTGTCTTCCCCACACAACACCCTGCGGCTCTTGCACGCCCATAAGTGCAACTAAATAAAACTACTGATACTTTGCACTTCTGAAGTACGTCAGAAGTATGTACTTCTGAAGCATATACTGTGTTATAGCAAGAACCTCTATGAAATGCCTTCGGCTCATCTCCCCGTGGGTGTGAGCAGATTGCGACGCGAAATGCGGTGGGCGCTGAGCACGTGTTTCTTCTGGACCTCCTGGTGCTGCTGCATATACATACTACAAGTAGTAGTACTGATAATGTGTACATCAGAAGTATGTACATACTGTATTATGCCAAGTACCTCTATGAGGCTCGCCTCCACTTGTGTGTGCACGTGTGCGTTCACAGATTGCAACACGAGATGCGGCGGGCGCTGAGCACGTGTTCCTGCTGGACCTGCTGGTGCTGCTGCCACTGCATGGGCGCGCTGTGGACTCCTCGCTGTGGCCCGCGTTTGCATCCTCCACGTGCCTCAAGGTGGGCCAGGCACTTTGTACTTCAAGTACTTGAGTACTTGAAGTACCATGAAAATACTTCAAGCACTTGAAGTGTGCTGTGGACTCCTCGCTGTGGCCCGCGTTTGCTTCGTCCACGTGCCTCAAGGCACAGGACCTTTGTACTTCAAATACTTGAAGTGTATTATGAAAAAAACTGAACTTGAAGTATACTGTGGACTCCTCGCTGTGGCCTGCATTTGCATCCTCCACGTGCCTCAAGGCGGGCCACACACTTTGTGGTTCACTGAAGTACTTGAAGTGCACCATGAAAATACTTCAGAACTTGAACTAAACTGTGGAATCCTCGCTATGGCCCGCGTTTGCGTCCGCCACGTGCTTCAAGGTGGGCCACGCACTTTGTACTTCAAGTACTTGAAGTTTAATATGAAAATACTTGAGCAATACTGTGGGTTCCTCGCTGGGGCCCGCGTTTGCGTTCGTCAATGTGCCTCAATGTGGGCGACCCACTTGATCTTCAGGTACTTAAATACTTGAAGCATACCTATCAAGTACATCGAACTCCTTCAAGTACTTGTAAGATACTCTGGACTCCTCGCTGTGGCCCGCGTTTGCCTTGTCCACGTGCGTCAACGTGGCCCAGGCACTTTGTTCTCCGAGTACGCAAGTACTTGAAGGTACTTCGAAGTACTTTTGAAGTATGTCATGTCGCTATTGATTTGCGCTTTTGGGCGTGCCAGCAGCCAGGTGAAAAGAAAAAAATAGTCTTGACAGCTTCCTCTATACCACTTCACTAAACAGGTACGACATGGTGTTTAACAGTCGCAAAACCGCCTAAAGTTCAAAAGGTGTTTCACTGTAGGCAGGCACTGTGTGCTGCACGCGTTTTTCTCTGGGCGGACATTCATCCGTCATGACTGAATTCACATGAACATCCATGAATTATTCTGCACTTGCGCAGGTGGGCCACGGTCTGACGGCGGACTGCCGCGATTTGCACGTGTTCTACCCACAGTGTGGCGCCTTCAAGGCGCTGACCGCCGCCATGATTTTCATGACTGAATTCATGTGTACATTCATGAACTGCGCAGGTGGGCCATGGCCTGACGGCGGACTGGCGCGATTTGCACGCGTTCTACCCACGGTGTGGCGCGTTCAAGGCGCTGACAGCCGCTGTGGAGGCCAACACGCTGCACCGCGCGCTGCAGCTGGTGGAGCCGCCGCGCCGCAATGCCCAGTGCTCAGCAGGTGACTACCCAATACTTCTAAGTATGTAATGTACAAAGTGTATACTTGAAGTACTTCGTAGATCTATATACTTCTAGTACATGTATGTGTGTGTACATACTTATATGAATTACAGGTACATGTATGTCACCCAGTATGTGTAATACAGTTCAAAAGTGTGTGTTCCTATACTTGTAGTATGCGTGTATATATACTTGGCGCCCAGCCTTTGTGCTCAGCAGGTGCTCACCCGATACACTTATGTATGCACTTCAGAAGTATACACTTACTCTTAGTAGTGCAACTAACCAACAGCAACACAGGACGCTGCAGCTGGTGGAGCCGCCGCGCCGCAGCACACACTGCTCAGCAGGCAACTACCCTACAGTATACTTTGGTATGAAATACTTGGAGAAGTATTTCGAAGTATACACTTTCATATACGCTACCAGTACTTTTATTTATTTGCACTCGT
Source organism: Ophiocytium majus (assembly GCA_032358315.1). Lineage (NCBI taxonomy): Eukaryota > Xanthophyceae > Mischococcales > Ophiocytiaceae > Ophiocytium > Ophiocytium majus. The sequence continues at coordinate 19,611 of JAULBY010004447.1, forward strand.
GGCGTGCAAGAGCCCATGCCATCATGCCAGCACGCTCGTGGCCATTGGCGCATGCCCGGCAATGCACGCACACGAACACACACAAAGATATCTGGACAATCAAGAGCAACAACTGCTGACAGCGGGCAGGCCTGAGCGCTGGTATTATATACTCCGGAGTAGTTATTGGAGTTTACTGGGGTGGAATCAAGGCGGGCCGCACCTTCGGTATCAGCATACGGGGTGTGCGAAACACCAGTCATTTTTGCCAATTGAGGCCGAGGTGTGTGCAAGTAGCAGGTGTCCACAATATCAGAACAAGACGGTACCTTGCACTCCTGTGTCTGGCGTATTCTGCAGAGGTGGCGACGGAGAGGCGGCACAAGCGAATGGTATATGCCTGCGCACACATAGACCTAGTCGCAACTCGGCACAGTCACCAACAAGAAGTGCTGCTGTCAGGCAGGCTGCTCAGTCGCAACTGCTTTGGTGGCTCTTGTGGGTGGCGCACTTACAGGTGGCGGCGTCAGTGGCAACGGCGGAGGAGGCGCCAGCGCCGGGGGTGCAGGGGGTGGCAAGGAGCTGAGTCTGAAGACGCTCACGGAGCTGTACCTGGGCTGCCGGCTGGACAAGTCGCAGCAATGCACAAACTGGTGGGTGCACACAGTGCTTTTGATTTGACTGAACTACTTCGAAGTATGTTTTGAATTCTAGGGAAAAGCTGCTGGGTGCCCAGAGCTTGTGCACACAGAAGAAAGGGGTGCAGCAACACAAACAAAGTGGTGCTGTTGTTGCGGGTTTGCTCTGTCGCTTTTTCCATTTTTTTGTGTTTTACGTCTTGCAGCAGATGCGGAAGTTTTGTGTGGGTTTTCTGGATGGGCAGCCCTGACCATCTTGTGCCGCCCTGCTCTCCTCCGCTGCCCATGACATGTACTTCGAAGTAGCGCACCTGTGGTAGCTGTATTGTACACGCTTTCTGCCAAACTGTCCACACGCCGGTGCCTCCCCGCCTCACCAAAACAACACACACAAACGGGCAGATGAGCCCAAGCCCAAGCAGTTGTTGCCCTGGCGAACAGTCGCATCGGCATACGATGTTTTGGTGAGGCGGGGAGGCACCGACGTGTGGACAGTTTGGCAGAAAGCGTGTATAATACCGCTACAGATGTGCTACACACTACGTAGTATAAAGGGCATCGGAGGAGAGCACGGCGGCACAAAGATGATCAGGGCTGCCCACCCAGACAACCCACACACACACTATACTACAGTAGTAATTTATAGAAAGAAGACAAACCGCCCCCAAAGTTAGGAAATGCGACAGAGCAAGCCCGCAACAAGAGCACCACATGTTTCGTCTCAGCCAGTGAAGGCATGGCGGCACATGTTCAGCAGGTTCGATCAGCGAGGTTTCTGAAACCCCTCTGCTGCCCCCCCCCCCCAGCACCTTTCCCCTCCCCTCCCCCCTCCCCCAGGGTGCAACGGCCGCTGTCGCCGCGCCAGCAGCACCAGCGATGATGCCCATGACATGTAGCACCTCTGTTGTAACCACATACTTCCAAGTACTACTGTAGTACTTGAAAGTATATACTGAAGCATACGTCTGCAAAATACGCTTCCTGCCGCTCTCCACGAGCCGCTGCACCCCGATTCCCCAAGACAAAATACCAACACAAGACTTATGAAACCCCCCCCCCCTGTTCCCCTCCCCTCTCCCCTCACCGTCGCCCCCCAGGGCACAGCGCCCGCTGTCGCCGCGCCAGCAGCACTACGCAGCGTGCGACGCGCTTGTGCTGCTGCGCATACACGATGCGATCGCCGACCGTCTAGCGGACTGCCAGCCTGGGCTCAATCCGGCGGCGCTGGCGCACCCCGTGAGCGGCGTCCCTCCCCCAAAGCGCGTGCGGTGCCGGCAGTGCGGTGCCTCGTTTGTGAGCTCCGCGCACATGCACGAGGTGGGTGTGCTGAGCACAGCCGCTTGTTGAAGTTTGCAGTTGAAGTAGGTGCAACCCCGGCGGCGCTGGCGCACCCTGTGAGCGGCGTCCCCCCCCAAAGCGCGTGCGCTGCCGGCAGTGCGGCGCATCGTTTGTGAGCTCCGTGCACATGCACGAGGTGGGCACCGCTGCTGCTGAGCATAACATTGTTGAACTTGCACTGAAATTGGTGAAGTTCTCACACTGCGGCCGTGTGCACGTCCGCTGCAAACGGCGTGCGGTGGGTTGTGTACTGATGTGAGCCCGTGCTGCAGATGCCAGGCTGGGCTGCCGGAAACGTGCCTGCAGGCAGAGACCGTGGGGTGCCAAAAGGGGAGAGTTTGCTGGTGTATAGCGCTTTCTAAAACTTGTACCTAGTGTGTGTATTTTAAAAAGGTACACTGTCTGTATTGAACTTCGCGTGGGGCGCGGAAAGCCCTGCGCACATGGTGTGCGGCCGAAGCATGCCAAACTTCGGAAGTACCATGGTATTAGCATGTGCATTCGTAAATGATGTACTGTTGCACACTGGAAGCTGACCAGAGATTTGCACCCTTGCTTTTGCCCGCTGCTCCCCCCCCCCCCCCCCCGCGCGCGCCCACAGCACATGGAGCATTCGGGCTGCTGCTCCCACGAGGCACCTGCTGCCAGCGAGCACAGCGCTGGCGTTGATGAGTGACAGGCACGCTACACTGTAGCACCGCTGCGCTCCTTTTGACACATATGTACATCAGTTTTCCCAGGTGTAGCGCAGCAGCAGGTGCTTTGCCGCTGCCCCCCCCCCCCGCGCCCCCCCCCTCCCCCTGAGGGGGTGCAGCGGCTCCTGCTATTCTGCAGAGCAAAGGGTGCTGCTGAGCACTGCTGCAGCCGCTTGTGCTCAGCAGCACACATGGCGGCGGCGATTCGTTCTGTGGCGTTGGTAGCAGCAACCCGACCTTGTGGGGTCAGTTAGCCGCTTGCTGCAGCAGCCGGTCTGCTAGGCTCTGGCTGCTGGCGCAAGTTGCCATTCACCTTCAACCGCAAGTTGTTGCTGAGCAGCAACTTCAAGTCGTTGCTGAGTTGTTGTTGAAGTTGAAGTGCAGCCCCAGCAGCTCTACCACACCGTCGCCCCCGCACACCTCGTCCCCCCCCCCCGCCCCCCGCTTAGCGCTGCATAGCCCGCAGACGCTGGCCGCGATTCCTAAAATAGTAATCGCAGCTGCGCCACGTCGTTACCGTTAAGCCCCCCTCCCCCCCCCGGGGGGGGGCCGGTCCATGCTCAGTGTGTGCTGCTCAGCAGCAGCCAGTGTGGGGAATGCGTGTTTTGAACACAGGACTGTGAACGCAGCCTAGGCCCCCGCAAAGCACCTTGTGTTGTGTTGTGTGTGTCATGCCTGTTGCTGGTGCCATGTGCGGTTTCGAGAGCTTGTGAACTGACGAGCTGCCAGCTGCGGCTGTGACAGTCGCTGCTATCCGCCTGCACCCCCCTGAAAAAAATTGTCTCAGGAGACTTGCCAGGCAGGGACTGGGCTGTGCTGGCTTGACATGACAGTGCTGCCTGGACCCTCCACACGCGTACCTCATGTTTTGAGGACCTACTGTTGTGACTCAGTGTGCAGATGCACCCATACTGTAATTGACGGAGTATAACGCGGGGGTCTTGTTGAACGGGGGGGGCGTTATGCAGCGTCATATGACCCTGCATACCGCCCCCCGCGAGGCTGACGGCGCATCGCCTTAGTGACGACAACGCTGGGGGGTGTTCTATACAAATTTGGGTATTCTGTATAACGCGGGTGCATTGCAGAACGCCCCCGTGCTAGCAACAGGAAACCACGCCGCTGACAATGCGGGGGGGCGTTATAATCCGTCAGTTGCGGTCGCCGCCTGGGCGCTCCAGCACTGCATAGTATGCCGATCACTGCTTGCATTTGTCACACAAGAAGGCCGGCGCATGCGCTTGCGACCACCACTTTCCAGCTGGCACCACACGTGCACCAGACCTGAAAGTGCATGTTGGTCGACCACATGTGTTACTGTACCTACTGGCGCAGTGCTGTAGCAACATGCGAGGCTTACGCTAGACAGCGCTGTGGCAAGTGTTGCCAGCTTGTTAGCTAGCCTCGGGCCCGCCTCCAGCTTGGCTGAGCCGCGCATGGATGAGCCTGCACTCTGCAGCAAACCCCCGCCACTTGAAGTTCAAACTTCAACTTCAAAAGTTTCACACCTTGAAGGGCATTATGCACTCTGCGCACCTGCTGCTGCAAACACGCCACCAACACCCGTGGGTCACCCAAGCATCTCGTGCGGTTGAAGTTCAAACTTCAACTTCAAGTGTTCTACACACACGACATCGAAGTTTATTATGAACTCTGCGTCAGCGGCGACAGCCACCGCGCCACCGAAACCCGCGGGTCCCCAGGAATCTCGTGCACCTCGGCGCTGCGCCCTCTGAGTTGGAGTTAGTGTATATTGATCATGGAGACATGAGGGCATGCGCGCACAGGTTCAAGGTTCAACTTCAAGTGTTTCAAAAAGTTTATTATGAACTCGGTACCTGTGGCGACAGCCACCGCGCCACCGAAACCCGCAGGTCCCCAGGCACCTCGTGCGCCTCTGCACCGCCCTCTGAGGTACTTGAAGTACACAGTTGAAGTTCAAACTTCAACTTCAAGTGTCTGCGGCGGCAACCACTGGGCCACCCACACACGCGGGTCTCCAGGCATCTCATGCACCTCGGCGCCGCGCCCTCTAAGTTGAAGTTGGCGTATTGATGCGCGCACAGGTTGAATGTCAAACTTCAAGTGTTTCAAGAAGTTTATTATGCGCTCGGTGCCTGCGGCGACAGCCACCGCGCCACCGAAACCCGCGGGTCTCCAGGCATCTCGTGAATCTCTGCGCCGCCTTGCCGCAGCGCTGTGAGCGCCGCCTCCAGCTTGGCTGATCCACGCATAGATGAACCTGCGATGAATGGCCAGCTGCCGGTCACCACAAGCCACTCTCGGGTCAGCCCTGCCTCACGCCGCAGCCTGAGGTCGTGCTCCATCGCCAGTAGGGCGATGGTCTGCGCGTTGGGAGGGGTGGAAGTGGCAGGTATACTTCAGAAGGACAATGTACTATAGAAGTATACCATATATATATGGTATACTGAGGTGCTACGCAGTATATACACAGTGGTAGCATATAATGACATACTTCAAGTACTTCAGAAGTATGAAGTACTATTAGTGACAGCCTGAGGTCCTCCTCGATCGCCACCAGCGCGGTGGTCTGCGCGCGGGGAGGGGCGGAAGGCACGTGTAAGGACTGCGTGAAGTACACTGCTTACTTGGGGTTGCAAAACGCACTCCTGGCGTATGTTAGCTATTGACATTTTTCAGCAGAGGTCCTCCTCCATCGCCACTAGGGCGATGCGCGCGGGGAGGAGCAGTAGGCATGGGTAAGTACACTGCTTACTCAGGGTTGCACGAAAACAAACTTCTGAAGGTACATATACTTCAGAAGCATGTAGTCTATACACGCATTGACTTTCTTTTCAAAACATGTGGACGAAACGTGTAAGGTTGGTCAGCCCAGGTACTGCCCTTCTGCCTCACGAACGCATCACGAACGTGTCCCAGGTGCTTCACCACAGCAGGTGCATACCTTGTGGCATGTGTTGGCTGCTTTATGATACATTGAAGCACACCTTACCACTTCCAACTACTACGTAGTACCACATGTACTTCTAAGTAGTACCCACCGGTACCATATACTACCAGCAATAAATAAACTACCCCATGCATACTACTGCAGACTACAAAAAAAAAGTTTCTAAGTGCTATCACGTTAAAAATTAGTGCCACCACACTCATGCTGAACTCAGTGGTATGTCTGTGACTGGTAGGCCTACTTGAAGTAGCGGACTATATATGGAAGCATATCATAATGTTCACATAGTGCCACTCTCATACTGATGCCCATATGCACATAATACCAGTCCCATACCGACGATTATGTGCACATTACACCACTGTCCCACCTCCGAACAGCGAGTGAGCACCAGCGCCGCATCCGCCGCAAGCGGATCCCCCGCAAGTTCCTCCGTGACGACCCACTCCGGCCCCTCCCCCCCCTCCCGCCGCTCCGGCCTTCTGCAAACGCGGTACATGTTCACCGCCCCACACGTCACCGCCTCCCGGTACAACGCCGCAGCCCCAGCGCTGTCGCCAGCCACCCGCGTGGCCACTACAGCGCCTATCCACACGTGCACGCTGGCGCCGCCGGGGGCCGCCTTCGCCCACTGCAGCCACCGCTGCGCACGCGGGGCGTCCCCTGTCACCGAGCACCAGTGCAGCAGCGGCACAACAGAATGCAGGTCTCCGCGGCCATAGGCAGCCTCCACCACCGCTTCGGCGCGGTCCAGCATCCCCGCGCGCCCAAATGCATCCACCACCGCACAGTCCTCCAAATGGGCGGCAAAACCTGCGGCGGCCATGTCGGCGCGCGCCTCCGCTGCCGCCTCCGCGTCCCCCAACACCTCGTTCGCCGCGACCGCATTTACCACCGTGTCAGCCGTCAGCTTCACCCTGCCGCCGCCGCCCGCAGCGGCGGCCGCCGCACGCGCCTGCCGGTACTGTTCCGCCACATCAGCCCAGCGTCCCCCTGTGCTCAGCGCACCAATGAGCCACGCCCAGGTGACCCGGTGCGTGGGGGGAACCCCGCGCGCGGTCATTGTGCTCAGCAGCTCGAGGGCCGTATCAGCGTCGTGCGTGCTGTGGCAGGCGGCTAGCAGCGCGCTGTAGGTGGCCTCGCGAGGGGCGGGCGGGCAGCCGTCGGAGAGCATGAGGGCATAGAGGGACAGGGCGTCGCGCGCGTCGTGACGGTGGCTGGGGCGGATGGGGCGGCCCGTCCAGGCGGCGCGCAGGGCGTGGGCGTACGCGGAGGCGCCGAGCTGGCAGCCGGCGGCTCGCACATCGCGGACTAGTGGGTACACTAGCTGGCCGTATTTGTGGGCCTGGGGGGGAGGGCGGGGGGGGGGGGGGGGGGGGGGGGGGGGGAG
>JAULBY010004558.1:0-26579 GCA_032358315.1 Ophiocytium majus
TGCAGGCGCGTCATGGCGCACCTTGCGCTTGGTTGTTCCCAGGCAGGAAATACACGAAATCTCCTCCTTTCCTTCCCTTTTTTCCCCTACCCGACTGCTCGAAATATTTGCCCCATTGCGCACATGCAGCTCAGTGGTTACCCTTGCTAGCGCGGCAGTGCTCCCAAGCGTGCAGCAGAGAGGTGTCCCTTACATTGTCACCATCGTACTTTTGTGACATTCCTCGGTTGGTGTGCGCAGCAGCACCACATTCTTCCCAACCGTGCTTGTGCTACTCGTATGGTGGTCTCGTGTGCTATTGTCACTACTCCCAAATCATGCTGCCACATTTTACTTATGGGCGTGCAACCCAGTGTTGTTGCACAGGCATGGTGGTGTGCTCGTCTGATGCTGGTGCTGGCCACGATGGTAATATTGGTGCAGTGGCTGCCGTACACCTGATACATGCCATGTTGCTTCAATTGGCTGGCACTGCCGGCACTGGCGCCACTGTTCGCCGCTGATACATGGTTGCATGTGCTTACCGCAGCTGCCACTGCTGCTGTTGCCGCCTGTGTGGTGCTGCTGCTGTGCAGGCGCCAATGTGCTAGGCACAGCCATGGTGGCGGCAGCAGTCACCGGCTGGGCACAGAACCACGTGACATGCAGGGTTTTGGAAGGGTTTAGTGGCTGGTCGCAATAATGCGTGTGTAGGCAGCAGTGGGCACACGGCGCCTGACGCATGCGCACACAAAAGTGTGTGCCGGCACTCCGTTGTGGCGAGTAGGCAGGTGTGTACATGGCAGGTTGTGCACGTCAGTTTAGCTGTGTGAGTGTTGGGTGTACACGTGCGTGTTTGTGTGTGTGCGGTATAGAGGCACGCTGCTTTTTGGGCGCGTTTGTGATGCGGCTGTGCTCTAATGCTGCAGGCGGTTCACGTGGTGTACGGCGTAGGCAGCGGGGGTGTTGCAACCTCTGCACCCCCAGTTTTCTTTGTCATCACACACGCGCACCAAGTGGTTGAATAGTACTAGTAGTATGTAGTAGTCAATGAATACACAAACACATGCACAGTGTGGGCCTGCATGTGTGGCTTGCAGCTGTCCATCATCGTGCTGTCGCTGCCATATACTCCGCGAAGTACACGTGTGGCTGCCTTCGGCATGCATGCACCACCACAGCGGCACCCCTACATTGGTGCAGTTGCAAACCTGGAAATTGTTTGTTGACCCTCCTGCTCCGGGCCCAGCAGAACGCCATCCTTTTTTTTGCAAGCACAACAAACGCATGTGCACACATACATGTGCATGATTTACAAGCAACTCCAGCCAACGCTGGTGGTCAACGGTGGGGCGATTTGCCCGCTGGCTGAGAGCCCCCCCCTCCGCCCCCTGCCAACAGAGGCACATACCCAGCAGTAGCTGCTTCTGCTGAGGGGGGCGGGGCCAATGCTGCAGTGCTGCGCCTGGGCACCCCTGTCATGCATAGAATGAATGTACTTTAATTAAACTCCGCTTGGGGCGCGGAAAGCCCTGTGCACATGGGGTGCGGTTGATGAAGTGGAACAGTACTCATACCGTAGCGGTCTACAAGGTGCTACCAGTGCCGCATGGCACAAAGCGCCCAGTATGTACTTGTAGGCACGATAGGTTTGCAACTAGCAGGCAGTTTGGACTTGTCAACGCTTGCTGTCACCACAAAAAAATGCACATGCTGCATACAAAGCACAGCAAGTGGGGGCAGGAATCGCGCAAACCAGCACATTAAGGCATTCAGTGTGCACATGATTTGATAACGCCGACTCGCCATTGGTGGATGCCTTGCACGGGCTATGCATTGTGCTAGTGATCTGACAGTACGTGTCGCAGCGCCAAGCGCCTCTGTTGCCGCATACTTGAAGTATTACCAATGGGGCTGCAAACATGACAGCCACTGCAACACCTGCATATGTACAAAGTGCACAACGCAGCTCAGAAGCTGGGTGCTGCTGTCGCTGGTGCTGAGCACTGCTGGCCTGAGCACAGTGAAGCAAAGTTGCTGCTGCACACACCACGACATCGAGCTGGCAGTGTACACACACGAGCTGGCAGTGTACACACCCACCGCACCCCACATTTATCCACCAAAATGCCCACACTGCAGGTCTCTGCTGAGCAAGTGGGACTGTGCTCAGCAAGTAGGACTGTGCTCAGCAAAGTCCTAAAGTGTTGGCATGCTGGTGGACACGCGAGACGCGCTGGGCTTGTACTGCCAGCTCGACGTGATGGTCTTTGTCTGCGTGTAGAACATGATGCCCTGCTTGCCGTAGAAGTGCTGAGCACCCACAAAGGAGCCCCTGCTGCCTGTGAAGGAGAACATGGGTAGCGGCACAGGCTGCGCAGCACACCAACACGGCGCGAATTCAAAGAAAGGGAGGCATTTTTATGAGGCAAGTAGTCAAGGAGAGGGAGTCCTGACAGAGCACTATGTCGATAGTGAATGCCACATGTGAGGAATGGCAGCAAATGCAAGTCTGTTCACACATTATCAGGAAGACAAGGGGTTACGGAAGTTGATAGGAGAGCAAACAAAACAGCAGCCACACCACCACCACCGCCGCCGCCACCAGAGGCGGGGCTACACATACACCCATTCAATGGTGCCAGCAAGGAACACGTGGTGGCAAATTGTCCTCATGCCAACAGTAGAGACGACACAAGCACAGGTATTGACATGCGTGCATGGCATGGTGCAGCCATGCACAAGTACATTGCGCACTGGCATGGCTGGCATGGCTTCCACCACCGGCGCATGCGGCAACATGCGTGCATGGCATGGCATGCTAATTGTGGCATGGCGTGGTCGTACACAGTCCCATTGCTGCGCCGGCATGTGGGCGCGGCACTCACCACCACCCGCACATGTGGTCACATACTGCGATACTAGTACGAGCTTGGCATGGCGTCAAATGTGGCCATGCGCAGGTACGTTGATGCACTGGCATGTCGGCATGGCACTCACCACTGGCACGTTGATGCCAACCTGGCCCACGTCGATTTCGTGCTGAAACTTGCGCGCGGCAGAGCCGCTCTGCGTGAAGATGGCAGTGCCATTGCCATAAGGGTTGCTGTTCACAAGCTCGATTGCCTGCCAGAGTTGCGGGCATACATCAGAACACCAGTAAGCGCAACAGTCAGTGGCAGCAGCCTCTCGACACGTGTGCCTGCAGTGCTTGCTCGCAAAATGTGGCAAGTGTAGCCAAATGCAATTTCCTTTGGGGGGGGGTGACATGTGCTCACACGTGGCTGTAAGAGCCACGCACACTGTGACCCACAGCAAGGTAGACGGTGATGGGTTTGAGCATGGAAGGCATGTGTTGCTGCTTGTGGTAAAAAGGTGTGTCACACACCAACCACCAAAGAGCAGTCCCACTTTACACAGATAGCGTACCAAGCGGTGGTGGTGTAGCGGGTGACCACATGCCCCACCACCAGGGACGCAATGTATGTGCAGTGCACATGCAGCACTACCCACATGTCCGCAGTTACATTACCAGCATGGCATGTTCGTGCAAGTGATGCCTTGCCTGGTCGAGCGTGTCGACGCAGATGCAGCAGAGCACCGGTCCAAAGACCTCGTTGTCGTAGACAGGGTTGCCTGGGGAGACACCGGTGAGGACCGTGGGCCCCAAGAAGTTGCCCTTTTCGTAGCCCTTTGGCTTGATGCCTCGCCCATCCAGCTCGAGTTTGGCGCCGGCATCGATGCCGTCCTGCAAATGTACAGTGTTTCATGCGGAAACAACACAATCATTCCCAACACATACACCACATGGTATTTGCAAACTTGAAGTACACTTCAAGAGGTTGCATGTGGAAACAGCACATGCATTTCAAATGAGGTACATATATTCACACGTACTTCAAGTAGTTTGAAGTACTTGAAGTATTACCCATGACAGGTGGGTGGGTGGCCAAAAGAGCTCTTCGGTGGGTGCGGGAGGACAACCACGTGTGAGGTGTGCAGCGGCATCACGGGCCCAGCCCGTCCGCAGCAACAGCTGTAGCTAGACCCATAGCATTGCAAGGACCCACAAAATACATGCCATGCAATGCCTTCACTACCGAGGGTAGCACGATTTGCTCCGCAACCACAGGCCATTGCCGCAGGCAAGGAAGCTGATCAGGCCAGCAGGTGCGGGCCGCCGATCATGGTCAAACAGGCACAGCAGCAGTGCAGAGATGACAGTAGAGCAGTCGCCTTAAGACTCGGCCAAGCGCAATATACCGAACAGCCTCCAACTGGCACACTCACATGTGTACGTGTGTACAGAGCTGTGCTCCCAAAACACCGACCATCCCAATGCAACTGTGAAATCCATGAAGTCAGTGGAATAGAAAGGCTGACACAGCGCGTTATCGTCTTTGCCCCTAGACTGCATACAACTGCACTGGAGCCGCTTTCGCAACCAAACATACAACCGCCGTCCCGGTAAACTGGCCAGTAATGGCCCAGCCTCAAGTCTCCACATACTTTACATGAAAGTACCTGCCAGGTTTCACGGCCTCCCGATACGACACCCACTACTATCAGTAGTAGTTTTGGTCTTAGGGAAGGGGGAGATAGAGTGGACCAGTACTGCACCTGGATGAGCTTCTCCGCTCTGGCCTTGGCCTGGGGCGTGATCATAGGGCCCACGTCCGCACCCGGCTCAGCACCACCAGTCACCTGCGCGTGCACACACATTTGTTCATTGATGAACATGATTCATCAATGTCCATGCATTCATGAATAGTTACTTCTTCATGAACATGACTGCGCCCATTACCATCCATGCATCCACAAGAAACTGTGCATTTTGCGCACGAGCTCACAAGTAGGGGTGCTGCGTCATGGCAACGGGAAGGTGAGCCACAGACAGCATATCACAGGTCTCTGTCATGGGAAAAACCGTGGCGTGCACAACAGAAGCAGAGTACCATGTACAGCACCAGACAGTGTTAGTCACCACGCGCAAGCGCACAGGCCACTCGCCTTCAGCGCCTTCCCACCGGCAATGATGCTGGGTATGAGGTCCTTTGCCTCGCCAACAAACACGGCCACGGACAGGGCCATGCACCTCTGGCCGGCTGCGCCAAATGCCGCGCCCACCAGCGCATTTACGCTGGCCTGTGCGTCAGCGTCTGTGCAGCAGCAGCGCCGGCAAAGAAACAAAAAGACAAGTGTTGCTATTGTTGAAGTTTGTGAACATGAGCCATAGAGACGTGAGCGCACGCGCGCACCGGCTTCACAACAGAGAAAGGGTCTGCGGCGCGCCCTGCGGCGGCGGCGCGCTGGCACCCGGCGGGCACGGCTGTCTAAGTTGTTGTGGAAGTACTTCTGAAGTATATTGTTGTTAAAACTTCTTTGTTGAAGTTTGATAGTTGAAGTTGAAGTGCAGAGCAGGTGGCACAATCCTGGGTCATTGGACATGCATCGCTGGTGAGGGGCGGAGCGGCTTCGGGACAGGGCAAGGGCGCAGAGTGCATGCACGTGCTGCCAGTTGGGTTGAGGGATGTGAGTTCAGTTGCATAACACAGGTGTGTACATTGTGGGCTGGTATTAGGTGCCTGAGCTAAATCATGTGAAGCTTGGTGGGGCGGGTGGGCAGATGGCAGCGTGGATGCAAATGGCATGGCCACCAAGTACTGCAAAGGTGGCATTGGCACGCATGCAGCGCAGTACTCACCTGGCAGTACCAAAATGTACACAGACAAACTGCCATACTACAATAACGTAACATGGTGCCATGGGAGCGCAAGCCTCACACTCGGCCCGCATCCTGCAAGCACATGTGCCAGTGCGTGTCATGCACACAGCCCCACCAGCCCTTGCACGTGCCAGGAACGCCAGCAGCACCAGCGAGAGCAGCAGCCGCAGCGGTGCATCGCAGCGCAGCACAGGCGCAAAACACCAAGTGCTTCTTGTTGAAGCCATTGTTGTTGCGGTGTTTGTGGTGCAGTATTTTGTTTTTTGAAGTTGTAGCTTGTTATTGAAGTTACTGTTGAAGTTTTACCAGTTGAAGTACGGACCTGGAAGTATGACGGCGTGGTTTTTGGCGGCCAGGTTGGCCTGCACGCGCTTGCCGGTAGCGGTCGCACGCGCGTGAATGTGCTCCCCCGCAGCATTGGAGCCCACGAACGACACTGCGCGGATCGCTGGCGCATCGCACAAAAAGTTCACCTGGTGTTCAGCAAAAGCAAGGAAAGGGAGGAGTGTCACCAGCAGCAGAGGTCAGCAGCAGCAGCGGGAGGCAGGGGCAGTGCTCAGCAGCTGAGGTGCCCAGCAGTGGAAGGTGCGGGGGGGGGGGGGGCTAGTGGCATGTGCGCAGCAGGGAGGGGCATGCGTGTTGGCTGCTGGTAGCTGGTGCCAGCATCACTTACAAGGGTGTACATGCATGAAGGAGCTAGATGGGATGTGGTACATGCATGAAGGAGAGGATTTATAGACCCAGGTCACATGTCACGTGTCGCTGCACACCCTTAGCGGCAGCCCTGCTTCAGCCATGGTGGCTGTATACAATAGGGAATAAGGTATGTACATGTAGTTCGAAGTACATAGTTCATCAGAGGTCTAGCGATAGGTAAAGGTGCGTTGTGCAGGTACATGCCGCAGATCATTTCCGGCACTATCACAGATAACGCAACTGGAAGCACGAGCACTTAACACTAGCGGCACACACCGTGTCCCTGGCTCCATGTACAATGTTGAGGAAGTGTCCGCTTGAAGTGCAACAAGTTATAACTACAATACCTAGAGGCCGCAAAAAAAGCCTTTAGGAGTAAAAGATGAACTAAACAAACGTCAAACAAAAAACGCAAGTGCACTGTACTCGTAAGCGGTTAAAAAGCACAGGCACTTAAGGCTGGCTGTACATACCGTGTCCCTGGCTCCATGTACAATGTTGAGGACTCCCTTCGGCAGCCCCGCTTCATCTGCCATGGCAGCCAGCATCATGGCCGCTCCTGGGTCCTTTTCTGAGGGCTTGAGTACAAAGGTGTTGCCCGCGACGCTGCAGCAGCAACAGCAGCAGCAGTAGAGACAGCAGCAGCAGCAACAACAGCAGCAGCGGCGGCGGCAGTAGAGGCAGCAACAGGAGCAACAGCAGTAGGAATGGCGGCAGCAGCAGTAGCAGTAGCAGCAGCAGCAGCAGCGGCAGCAGGCGCCACAGACATGTGGTGTAAGCACATGGTTAACACTGCCAAGTGCGGTGCGCTGCCACCAGCAAGTAGGTGGCAACGAACTGATGATTGGATGCAAGGTTCCAAGGCTACTGCAGACGCTGTGGGATGCCGCTGCACTGCACAGCCGTGTCAGTGCCCACTTGTGCTGTGTATGATGTGTGACAACATGTTTGCACGGAGCAAGCCCAGTAACGAAGTGTCCATGACAGGTGCTGTACATGTCAAGAGGAGTAACGTCGTCTAGCCCGTGTGGTTGAAATGGTCTGGCCGTCATGCTGCCAGGCCCCACGCTACTGACAAGTCATGGGGTATGCTACTGGATACTTAGAAGTATATCATATTATTATGTACTTCTGAAGTACTACGTACTATATGCACAAGGTATGCAGCTGTGCGCCAATGCGAAGATATGCGGCAGGCTGGCAGCTGCCTCGAGCAAGCATACATCATGCCGGCATTAAACATTACGCGCATGTTCACGAGCCGTCGTGCACGACGTACCATGCCATCGGAAACATCCACAGTGGTATCATCGCAGGAAAATTGAAGGGGCTGCAGCGCCAGAAAAGATGGGGGGGGGGGGCATGGCCAGTTCCAGCAGAGTTGTCAGAGGCAAGCACCGACAGCAACATGGCGGTGGTTCACAAGGGTCAGTAGAGGATGGTCAGGGCAGCCTGACGCAGGTCGAGTCCGCATGCATGTGGTGTGCTTGCGCATGGCAGTCTGCAAGCAACAGGCTTGCAGCACGCTTGTCACTGTTTTTATCCTGTCAGCAGTGCCAGGAAGATGGGGGCAGGTGCTTGTGAAAAGTGGTCACGGCGGCACCAGGTACCACTGCAGGGTGGCGCCCTAGCCGAGACGCATACATGTACACACATGGCACGGCGTGCCTGCATCCACATGCTACCGGTACTTTGCACGCGGCAGGCTTATGACACCCTTTTTGTTGATTCTCCCTTGGGTGACTGTTGCAGGATGGCCGGCGCCTCTGCACGGGCAGCTGACTGGTGGATACGTACGGTTGCAAATGGTGCTGTCACACTGCACAGCCACTGTGCTTTAGAACTGCGCCCCACATGTACACACAAATGGAGCCTCTCAGCACAGGTCACAGCACACCAGTATCTCTACGAGTTACACTTGCAGTGCTGTTTTGGTGCACAGGCTGCTGCCAGCCTGTGCCACCAGCATCGCCCCTGCAGTACCAGCACGTCGCAACCAAGCCTCATGCTCCTGTACAACAGGTGTTACACCTTTTGATGTGGTTGCTACACATGATGCGGTGCCGCCTGAAGAGCAGTGCGTGGTTGCAGCACTGCTGCTCCGAGTGGCATTCTTGACACCGCAAATGAGTGTCACGAACTTCAACAAATGATGCAAACTTCAGCTAGGACTGGCCCTCCACTCTCCCACCGGCGCCTGGCGCCGGCCCGCCCTAATGCATACCAGCACGTGTCGCTGCTGCGTGCACCCTACCCGCTAGATTAGGCTAATTGTGATGTGTGCTGGTGTAAATAGACCGCCTGCTTGCTTGCGTTTGGTAGCGGCCTGCCGGAGGACTTGCTCGCCTAAGCGGGCTAGCGTAGGCACTTGCAATCTCTCGGGCCCCGCGGGCCTCATCGTCGATAAACTGTAAGTGCGAACTTGACCCCATGCCTCTGGACTAATGTACAACTTCAACTCATTGGCAACTTCAACAAGTGGTCAAGCAATGGCGCTCACCAGATGCCAGCGCACACGCCCAGCGGCTGTCGGTAGCTGTACGTGTCAAGACCCGTGGAGAGATTCTCCAGAGTCTCCCCCATCATTAGCGGCGCTGCGAAAAAGCACGTCAAAAGGGGGGACAACAAATCATGAGCACAATGCACGACGGCAGCATTCGCTACCCCACAAAGGCACGTGCGCACATGCAGCCATAGCACGTCACAAACAGCCAGCGTGAAGCTCCTGTGAAGCTGCGGCGGGTGCGGCTGTGCTCCAGGGGTCTCTACTCGGGTTGGGTACACTTTCATAGCTGGCATAGACATCCAGGGGGGCATGACAGCAGAGGGCCGCGCATCAGGTGGGGAGCAGGCCACCCTTAGACTGTGGGCCACCCGGCCACCAGCATATCGCCACCAGCATGCCACATGCAACAGCTCTGTCGGCGTGCACTGCTGTAGAGGCACTACTGCTTGACACGTGTGAAACTGCAGCCATGCGCAACTCGGTGCGATATATATATATGTATATATATATAATTTAAAATAAAAAAAACTGACACACATATGCACGCTCCGGTGCTGCCAATGCCCATTATTGCATGCAATTGACAGATGAGAGTTTAGCGCTGTCGCCGCACCTGCGCCAGCAGCGGCTTCCACTACCTCCAGGCCCCTGAAGACGTCTCCACGTGCGTCCGCCAAAGTTTTGCCCTGTGCCGCGGATGCCATAAACCACCACCACCACCAACACCATCACCAGAGCAGCAGCAGCGGCAGCAGCAGCAGCAGCAGCAGCGGAGGCGGCGGCAGCGGCGGCAGCAGCAGCGGTGGCAGCAGTAGTGTTATGTCAGTGATAAGTGCATGAGTGGCATTGGCAGCAGTGGTGGCGGCACCAGCAGCGCACAGGAAATGCACATGCAGGCATTTGCAATTGTGCAAGCACAGTTATAGCTGCTGTTGTTAAAGGCATGCTGCGTCTGCCTGCTATGTAGAGCCGCCTGGCGTCAGCCACTGCTACGGCGGTAACTGTCTACACACAGCTACGTACACTTGTATCCAATGCTTGGGTGTATTGGTGCCATGCGGGTGGGCTGTATGCGCACTTGGTGATGTGCATTCAGGGTTACATCATACTTTGCAGTACTGATAGAAGTGCACAGCTATCACTTCCCATAGACGCAGGTCCATGGCATGGCCATGTCACAGAGCACTCCTTCAAAAGCACATGTTGCATCAATGCATGACCTGGTTTCTGCACACCTACACACGCAAACCAATGCAACTACAGTACCACAGTAGCACAAGCAGTAAATGCTTGCCTGTTCCCTGGTAATGCTGTGAGCCAGCTCCTCAGTGTGCTCGCGAATGAGGGCCTGCAGCTTGAACATGACCTGCCGTGCTCAGCAGGAGCAGCATTATCACATGACATTGTCAGCACGGGCAGCATCCACAACATTGACGGCAGCTGCAGCAGCAGTAGCAGTTACAGCGATGGCCGATAGAGCTTGAAAAGGGAGTACAGATGTCAGACATGGTAGCTCAGGTTGCCACGAGATGATTTCATAAGCACCCCAGCATAAGTGGCAGCCTGAGGGCAGCGTGCACTCATGCCCATGCACTGAAGCGACATCCACAGCTTGTCGCTTCCCACCCCTGCCTCAACAAAGGGAGTATAGATGTCAAAACACGCTTACTTCAGGCTGCCACAAGAGGGGTTCATGCGCACCGCAGCATTACTGGCAGAGTGGCGTCAGCATACCCACCCGCACCTATGCGCATTCACTCAAGCGACCACCACAGCTTGTCGCTTCCCAGCCTCTGCTGCAACAGTGGCAAGCCTTTGGCTTGTTTGTGCACGCAGAGCAGGCATCCGTTGCTGTAGCTGCTGTAGCTGCTGCCTGTCCACAGTTCAGTGCCAATCAACTCGGCTCAGGCATGGTGACATTGGCATGCCACGCATGGTGGCTCATGCTCGGCACAAAAGCAGCGCACTTTCGCAGGAGAACAGTGGCGCGCGGCCTCAGCTTGCGCCCGCCGACAGCAGGGGCTCTGCCCTGGCAATTTTAGTCTCCATAATGGTATACCAGCAGAGTGTGCTTCAAGCACGCTTCCCAGGGTATGATGTATTCAGAACTTCAAGATTCCAAATAATTTGTCACCAACTTCAAGTAACATGCTGTGAACATGGTGCACACACGTACCCGCTGACGGGCCTGCACGGAGGTGTTGCGCCACGCGGGAAACGCCGCTTTGGCCGCACTAACAGCAGACTCCAGCTCCTCAGGGGTGCTCTCAGGGACCCTGGGGGTGTGCTCAGCAGACAACGGGCAGCACAGTGTGTGCTCAGCAGCACAACGGAGCAACTTCAACTTGAAGTCACTGCCAGCCGCCAGCAGCCCATCCTCTCCCTGGCGTACGAGCTGCCAGGTGCAAGCACTGCCATGGAGTGCGCAGTTCGAGGTGCTGCGCAGGTTTGTGGCGAAACTGCTGCTGCCACGGCGCTTGCGGCCGGCGTGCGGGGTGGATTGTGCGATGTGTGCAACAAACGCAGGTGCAACTTGCAGTTCGCGGGCACAGACAACACAGCACATCCTTCGGCCTGGCACGCAGCGTCGCACCTGCACACAACCTCTTGCGTGGCGGGATCAACCACGTCCAGCAGCTTGGCGCTCTTGCTAGACACCAGCTCGCCTGCACAGCGCCAACAGCAGCATCACAACACCAGTGCGTGTCAGCCAAAGGGAAATCATGCGACAGACGCCCAGCAAACAGCCCACAGCCACAGCAGCGGCAGCAAGTGATTAGGCGGGTATCTGCCCCTCCAGGAGCAGGCAGGCAGCTAGCTTCCCAGAGGCACGGCGCACGCAGCGGCATGCTCACCATTGATGCGGTTGGGCACAACTGTCGCCAGACCTCGGACACAACTCGTCACCGACAGCAGGCTCTGTCGATTTTGCCTGGCTGCTGCTCCTGCTGGCCCGGACAGCCGCATGAGGCATGGCGAGGGCATGGTGTCTTGAGTCGGCTGCCGCGGCTAGACGACTGCTGGCTAGCAGCAGCAGAGAGCACCACGTTGTGATGCTGCTGCTGCCCAGCTCTCTGGCGGAGCCTTCAAGAGAACCGGCCGATAGGGGCCCCAGGGAGGGGGAGGAGGGGGCATTTACCTGGGTATTGCTGAGTTATACTTGCTGCCAGTTGCATGCACGTGTCGAGAGAGAGACAGCTTGCTGCTCTCTCTCAGAGCCTGCGGGACGCACTACCCTCCCCCGTTGCCACGGCATGGTGGCGATTGGGGGGTTGCTGGTGGTCGCATAAGCCAGTAGCACAGCCAGGAAGCAGCGCAGGCCAGGAGCTGCCCTGTTGGAACATCAATCAGGGAGGTTCGAGCAGCAGCATCCTCGGCTGCAGCGGCAGCCGTGGCAGCTGAGCCGGAGCCGCGGCCAACCTGGCCGCCACCGCCACCATTGAAACACATAACGGAGTAAGGGGCAGTATCTGCAGGAGCAAGAGCAGCGAACGAGCAGCGGAAGGAGCAGCAGGAGCCGTGCCCACTCACAATATTCCGCGATGAGGGGGAGGGGGGTCGCCTGCGCCCTAGCTGCTGCTGCGGCACTGCAGCTGCTGCATGCCGTGGCGGAAAGGCTGGATACGGTGTCGTTCTCACCGCCGTTCGAGCAGCACGATGGCACGGGCACGCGCATCATTTCTCCGGGCTGGGTGACGGATGGCGTTGCCAAGGTGGCCAAAAACTTTGTGCGGCTCACTCCCGACAGGTGTGTCACGAGTGCTTGGCTGCTGGCAATGCATGGCGCTTAGCAGTAAATGTTGCATTGGCATTTTGTTGTTGTTGACCGGCAGCCCTAGCGCATGGGTGAACTCTTGCGTGCACATGCGGCCGCTGGTAGTGCTGAGGTCTTTAAACGGTGCACCTGTGCCTTCAGCAGTGTAGGATGGGTTACTACCAGAGTTTTTTCAATGCACAGTGCTGCTGCGGTGCAAGTTGGTTGCCTAGTCGCAGTCAGTCTCGCGCATAAGAATCTATAACGTCACCACCATCAATGGCGAGCCTTACAGGTGAGGTGCAACGCTGAATCTACTGTATGTGACTTGGCCCTAGGAATACTGGTGTGAAAGAGGGTCTCTCCCCGCCCGTGTAGTGCTGCTTCGCCCAAGTCTATCCTCGTAGCTCTGTGCTGGCAATTCAGTTTTGGGGGTTTTAAAGGACGAGTGAGCTGTGGCAAAGAAAGCAGTGGCGGCAGCACCAGCAGCCGAGAACAGTGGCAGGAGCAGAGAAGCATGATATTGTGCATGCGTGTTTGCGCGCCACCCTGCCCACCCCTCTCTGTGCGCGCCTTGAAATGTTGGCCACATCTGTGGTGCTGCTGCCACGCTGCTTCAAGCATATTAGGTACGTTTTATGCATGTTACACTGTAACCTGCAACATTAGGTATGCAATTGACAACAACGCAGACTAGTAAGCCACATGACGTCCCCTATCCCCTTACTTCTTGCAACTCTCATTTGTTCTTCTGAGATTGCAAATTTACGCAGTTCAATTTTGTGCTGCTGTCACCCGGCAAGTGTTAGCTTTCGTGCGGGTGACGCACAACCATTGTTTGCCACCTTGTCACGCTTGCTTGTAACCACCTGCAGGGCCAGCAAGAAGGGCGCTGCATGGTCCAAGTCTCCAATAGGTACGCCCACACCTGTACAGTGGTTCTACAATTTTTGCCATGAAAATGGTAGAGTGAAGGCTTTTGCATGTGCGAATTTGCAGGTGCATGGCGCTGCTTGCCCGGTGCGATGCACTGGCCATTCAGTGCTCTGTTTGGTGCAGTGTGGGCTCTACAGCAGCTGTTGTGTAGCATGACGCCGGCGCCACCTAGCAAAGCCACAGACTATAGTTCTGACTGTTACACGCTTATTTTGGTACTACAGTAGTATTTGCATTATCTTCACCACTGGCTGGCAGTGTTGCATGGTGTTGGTTTTGATTGTGCATGCAGGCACGTATGCATGTATTCCTTTGCTAGCATACCAGCATACCCAGGTCACCCAGATGAACACAGGTTAAAGCAGCGTGTATTGCATGTGGTGCTGGGTCCCAACGTTCAGAATGCTCATGATGTGCCATATGAGGCATGCATGCAGGTACACACGAAGTATTAGTATTACATGCGGCGTGTAACGTGCGCACGCATCAACACAATTTTTCTTACCCTTGAACAGTGTACGCGCCATACTTGAAGTAAAGGACCCATAAAGTGTTATTTTCCGGGGGGTTAAATGTAACGTACTTTCGAAATGCACTACATGCCCTCACCAACACTGGATACATGGCTGTTATTCCTGTGCATTTGCGTGTGCAGGCAGGCGGGAGGTGACGGTGGTGGTGGAATTCCGCATAAGCGGAAAGGGGCGGCGGCTGTATGGCGACGGGCTGGCGGTGTGGCTGGCGCAACCCTACAGGGTACACGACCCAGCATGGGACGATGACTTCTACTTTGGTGAGTGGCGCTTACTATACCACAAAAAAATTTAAACAATTGTTCCTTTGTAGCACTTCCAACGCATGCACTTGCCTGAAGTATTGTACTTTGAAACAAACATTTACTCCATATCATATTTTCAGAAGTACTAGTAGTATGTGTGCTTGCAGTGTTTATTGTGCCCCATTTTGTACAACCATTTTACATGTATACCACCTGGTAGTACAGGTAGTACTGCATGGGATGATGATTCGCACTTTCGGGTGCAGCTCATACTGTTGGACATAATCTTAAATGCGCAGTGGGTCTGTGCCGCATTACTCGCGCTTCGATATGACAGCACGCATGTACGTAACTTCATGCATGTGCTGCTGCACTGCGATGGGTGTATGGGCATGCGCACCGCTAACCTTAGCACTTCTACCCACTCACTTAGATGGTGGGTGTAGTGCCTATGGGCGGCGGCACAGACTCTGACGACTCTCGTGCTCACCTATACTTCAAGGAGGTTTATAAACACTATTTGTAGTAGTGTGAATGGAACAAAGAATAATTGATTGTTGCAGAAGTGATGCACGCTGCACAGGCAACGCAGCACCAAAAGCATGGCAGGCATTTTTGTGTGACATACTGCACAGTATGCACGGTGCATTTGGCACAACCACAAGCAGCAGGATAAAAAAAGTCAAGTGGTGTCAGTGTTTTGGAGCATGTACCTAGCAGCCTTTTAGGTTTCTTTTCACTTGGCACGGCACGCCTGGTGATCGTGTGCCTCTTGCGTTGGCAGCTTCAGTGTGCATGTATATATAGCCAGAGTTTGTGAAACTTAGCCAACTTCTTTGAAGTATGTACTGCGAATACTGTATAGCGTACTTGATGCATGATATGACCACATTTTCTGGTCAATGGGTATGTTTACATAATTGTAAGCGCGAGTGTGTGTTGTACCCACATAGTTTAGGCTTGCACCACATGGCTGCACGCGACGTGACGCGCAACAATCCCGCAGGCGACCTACCTCAACCGCATGTGTCCACGACACACCTCGCCATGTGCATGCCATCCGTGTGGCTCTCGCACTTGTGCGGCACCGCGGCTGCCACCGCAACCACCTGAGCAACTTCAACTTTTCTCACCGACCCATCAGCATATATTCAACTTTGCTGACGACCCTGCGCTCTCATGCACGCCTGCGCCGACTGCTGCTTCAGCGGGGGATGAAATGTACGATGACCACATGGGGGAGCACAACCCCTACCATTCGTGGAACGAGTGGCCTCTGGGGGACTTTCATGCCTTTGAGCCGGACTTCAAGGGGGTGGGGGTGATTTTTGACACGTACCCAAACCACGACATGCCGGAGCACAAGGACGTGACTGTGGTGGTCAACGACAGGTGGGCAGTTACATGTTGAAGTTGAAGTAGTTTTGAAGTTGAAACAGTGTTGAAGTTCAATTCGAAGTGTGTCGACGCGTGTTCAAACCTCGACATGCCGGAGCACAAGGACGTGCCCGTGGTGGTCAACGGCACGTAGGCAGTTACATGTTTAAGTTGAAGTATCAGTTGAAGTTTGAGTTGAAGTGGGTCTTTCGAGAATGTACTTAAACCACAACATGCCGGAGACAAGGACGTGACTGTGGTTGTCAATGACAGGTGGGCAGTTACATGTTGAAGTTGAAGTAGTGTTGAAGTTTGAGTTGAAGTGGGCTGATGAGTACTTAGAACCACGACATGTCTGAGCACGAGCACATGAAATTGTTGCCATTGTGGCCAGTTACAAGTTGGAGTTGAAATGGGTTGACAAGTATTTTTTTAGAATTTACTTAAACCACGACATGCCGGAGCACAAGAACGTGAGTGTGGTGGTCAACGAAAGGTGGGCAGTTACATGTTGAAGTTGAAGAAGTGTGAATTGAAGTTTGTGTTGAAGTGGGTCGCCAAGTACTTGGACGTGCTTAAACCACGACATGCCGGAGCACAAAGACGTGACCGTGGTGATCAACGACAGGTGGGCAGTTACATGTTAAAGTTGGAGTATCTGTTGAAATTTGAGTTGAAGTGGGTCCACTTAGTTTTTTTTTTAAACACGATATGCCCCAGCACAAGGACGTGACCGTGGTGGTCAACGGCAGGTGGGCAGTAACATGTTGAAGTTGAAGTATCAGTTTAAGTTTGAGTTGAAGTGGGCTGATGAGTACTTAAAACCATGACATGCCGGAGCACAAGGACGTGACAGTTGTGGTCAATGACAGGTGGGCAGTTACATGCTGGAGTTGTAGTAATGTTGAAGCGTGAGTGTGTTTACACGCCCCCCCGCCGCTGTTAGGACATTTCCCATGCTTGTGAGCCAGACTTTTGAGGGCATGTGTTAATGCCATGGCTTGCCTTCACAGAGTGCGCCGCCATCAAGTTGCTACAGTCGGTCCCCCTGTTCTCGGCAGGTTCGAGAAAACAACTGATTTCGCGAGCCAGAGCTCGCCCCCGCGCTCGCGGGCTTAGTAGGGCCACTAGCGCATGACCAGAGCTAGGCCTCCCTGCGCTGCTGCTGCTGCCCGGGTGTGTGTGTACCTCGTGGGCTGCCTTCGCGCACGCCGCCACCACTGTTGAACGAGTTTCAGTAGTCTTTTTGTATGAGGGTATGTGTGCCGCGAAGGGGCCTGAGCCCAGAACACGGCAACATGAGCGTAGCGGCGGCCCAACTGAGCAGGTGTGACCGACACTTCAGCAGCAGGCTCTTGACGCCGTACGGGCGCAGCCAAACGGATGCTCAGTGCGATAGCCCTACGTGGCGGTTGCCGTCAACCCGTTCGTGGTCGAAGGGTCGGCCCCTAGCGTTAGATTATGGGCCCCCCGTCCAAATCAGCTTGTTTGAAGGCGAACCCAGATGGCGGAGCCCAGACACGCTCCCGCCGTCTGCCCTCCTAGCACTGCACAGTTTGAAACCTGCCGCGCACCTCTACTACAGGCGCCGCTGCCACCCGCTGCCTGAGTCATGAGATAACACGCTGCTCCAACCAGGCTTGCCTCCATCACGTTCGCAAAAAAGTGCTCTAGAACGCGAGAAAAACCTGCTGAGAACAGGGGACCGACAGTAGTTGGTGGTGCGTCGCAGGCCTCACTTTAGACTAATGGTGTGTTGCACACGTAGCTTGATTCTAAGCTAGCCTGGACGGTCATGACTCATGAGTGGTGATGGGTCAAGGCGTACGACGCTTTTATACGTTATAAAAAAAATGTATGGGTTATTTCTATGCCCGAAAACACGGTATGCGGCATATACGGCGTATAAAGACGTATACATAAACGCGTCATACTTGGAAGTACGCCGTATTCACATACTTTAACGTTATACGGCGTACAATAAAACATATATACGCTGTGAGACCTACAATTGGCCCTGCTCCAGCCATCATGAGCCCGGCTCGACTTGTGTGCACACAAATCGCGCAGCGGTCGCTGCCAAAAGTGCTCAGCAGACTACGAGTACATGACTTGCGATGGTTCACAGGCTGTGACCCATCACTACTCATGTACTCATAGGCTGCTGAGCACTTTTAGCAGCGACCGCTGCGCACTTCCTGAATGTGACCCATCGCTAATCATGAGCATTCTGCTGAGCTTTTTTGGCAGCCACCGCCGCGCGATTGTGTGCACTCTGGTTGAGCCGGGCTCATGATGGCTGGAGCAAGGCCAACTGTAGGTCTCACTACGCAGTACCGTGCTATGTGAAAGAAGCCTAACAGGCTGCTAAGCCCAGATACTGCTGTGGCTGGGGGCAAATGCCAGGCCGAGGCCTGTGGGGTGATTTGTCCACCTGGTGAAAAACACCAGACAGCCTCCACACCTACACGCGCCTGTCCTTGAGGGCTAGGGATGATTCAGAGTACAATTACCAACAGGCTTACTTGTGCGATGCCGCCAAAAGCCAGCCGTGCGCGCTGCAAAGCCTATGTCTGCTGCGCCACTTGCTGCCCGCTTCTGACCGCTGAGCATGTACTTCAAGACGTACAGCAGTTGTTTTATTTATTTGCACTTGTGGGCCCATGCCATGCATGCCAGCACGCTCGTGGCCATGGCACTTGCCCGGCAGCGTATGCACACGGACGAACAGAGTCATCTGAACAACCAAGAGCAACAACTGCTGCTTGAAGGCAGGCCTGAGCCGCCGGCAGGCTAGGGCTCGACCTGCTATACCAGTACCGGTAGTACGTAGTATGTGCCACTGCACTGGGTGCCACCACACTGCTGTTGATGCACATGCACGTGCACACATAATTCATGTATCAGAACACTAATTCTGGCTTTATCTGCTGTTTTTCGCAGGAATACCACAGACGCTAAGGAGCTGCTGGTGCGCTCGCATGGGTGCATGTCCCTGGTGCGGTGGTTCGAGGGGCGGGATGACTTCCATGCGGGCAAAGTCAGCTCCAAAGCCAAGGTGGACATGTGTGAACGTCCACATGAACACTTTTGAAGTACTACTAGTACATGTGTGCTCAAGTCAGTGATAGCTCAAGTGCGCATGGCCATGTCAGTCTGATGAACATGTGTGAATGTCCACATGAGCATGTGCATGAACATGCGCTCTCACATGAGTCACAGTTCAAGTTTGCACGGCCATCTTGCTCAGCAGTTTGACAGGCAAGCTGTGATGGTGCCATTGGGTATTCTACCCTGAAATACTCGAAGTATCGTATACTTCACATATATTGTGTTATTGTTCCTATCCACCATGCACCGTACATGTGTGTTTGCTTGTACCATCATGTATTGCTCATACCTGTGCTGCTGCATGCGCTGTGTAGCCATATGCTGCAGTACTCTCGGCACGACACGTGCCATGTTGTTGACTCCAGCGTGTACCTCAAGTTATTTCAAGGGGTTGGGAACCTCCCGCTACCTCTTTTTTCCGTAATAATTGGAGGTTCGGTTGCAAGTTTAACACCTATACATCTTTGGTGCCTGTAGTTCAGAGAGCAGGGTTTCAGGACCCTGGTACTGCACTCGTATCATGCTTTGGGATCTTTCATATTTATACTGTATTCTCATCCTTCTTCAATTAACTGTTGCTTCTTCCGTGTCTCCATTGGTCTGCCCATACTCAGTCATTTTTTTAAAAGGGGGGGTGGGGGAACTTGAGAAGTATTCACCTTGTAAGTATACATGTTATTGCTTCGCAGAAAATTCTATACTTGGAGTATATGGTATAGTGTTGCGCGGCCGAGCAATGCTGCACACCTACCTGCGCCTCAACCTCCCCTGCAGGGGGTGGGACAGAGCCGTCCTGGTGGCACGGGCTCAGCAGTGCGCCTCCGTTGTGCCGGTGTGCAAGTGTGTGCACAGAGCCGTTTTTGTGGCAAGGGCTCAGCAGTGTGTCTCAACTGTGGCTGTGTGCACCTGTGTGCTGTGCCGGTGTGTGTGCGCAGCTGGTCTTGACGGAGGGGCAGCTGACGGTTCTGGTGGACCCCAAGAGCATAGGGGACTGGCAGGAGTGCGCCAAGGTGGGGTTGTGTATTGTGGCACTGCATTAAAATAACACATCATACACCAGTACTACATACACGCGCTAAGTACTATACCAGTCACATGCCTATGTACTCCTGAAGTTTTACATACATGCGCTGTATAGTGTACCAGTCATGTACCTACTTTTAAAAATAAAAATACTTCGGTGTACATATACTTCTGAAGTAGTACCTCGCTGTGTCTGGTACTTCAGTAAGCACTGTACTCCTGAAGTACTATAATGCTGCGAGTGTGTCACACACAGGCAGGAGCGCGCCGAGGTTGGGGTGCTGCTGCATGCGATTAGACAGTGTGCACAAGCCAGGGTTGTAGTACTTCAGAAAAAAGTATGCTTTAAGTTTACTGTACCATCGTTGCGTGCATATGCTACGTATTACCACTGTGGCATACCAGTCATGAACGCTCGTGCTACGTACTATACGTCTATAAAAACTTCAGAAGCATATGTTGCTGCGAGTGTGTCAAACAGCGACTCCGTTGTTGTCACAGGTTGTGTTCCTGCATGCAGGTGATGCCAGCAAGAGCCAGCAAAAGCCCTGTGCCCCCTTACTATGTATTAGGAATTCGCCAGTTTAAACCTGGGGGGGGAAGCACTTGAGGATGCCCAGTGAAAACGTGTTTTTATGGAGGTAGGGCCAATAGGGTAGCCTTATAAAAAATGTGCTCCGAACTCTATACAGTACCATAAACTCGAAGTATTTCTGAATTACATATACTCTGATTACCACTTACTTCCAAGTACTTCATAAGTACTCTGTGAAGTACGGTATATGATACGTAAACATACTTCTTGAGAAAGTTTTTAAATGTAACAAGCTTAAGGGGCTCAGGCAGCACACGCTTATGCACCACACTGGTGGGCGCTTGGTCCTGCGCACTTCTGCGGCCGCTTCTGGCGGCAACGTGCGGCAAGACGGGAGCTCAGGGCAATCACACACCCCGCCGCCGCGCCCATGCCCAGCAAACCCACAACGTGGTCCAGTGACAGTGCTTGACAGTGCTCAGCGGTGGCTCAGCAACGCCTTCTGCTCAGCAGCAGCTGTAGGGGCAGCCGCACCTGCTGCGGCGCCGCCAGGCACAGGAACGGCGGCCACTGCTGCTGCGCCCACACCACCGTTGGGGGCGTCGCCGCAACCCCGCCATCGGGGATGTTGGCCCCACCCCTGTTTGCGCCTCCCAAGGCTCCAGCTGGCTGCGGTGCAGCCTCGTTCTCATGGTGCTGCTCCTCCGCAGCCTGCTGCTGAGCATTGCTGCTGGTGGTGCTTCTGCTGCTGAGCAGGTGGCTGCTGCCCGGCGTGCTGGTCTCGCTGCCGGGGGTCGAATTGTTCGATGTGTGCGGCCACCAGCAGCTTGACAAACTCATGCATGTAGTTACGCAGCTCCTTTTGCGCGTGTGATCTGGAGACGCCTCACCATGTTGTATCCCCTAAACCTGAGGGCAGCTTGAATGCCCTATTTTGTGCACTTCGCAGCGTGCACCTTGCCCATCCCTTCGCGACGCAGGGACATGAGCTTTAGTTTTTTCCTGCACTTGAGCAGGTTGGCGCGGAAAAAGGGGGTGGTCGCCCATGCTGCTTTGCGGCTTTGATTGAGTGTTGTGACTAGTTGAACTGCCGTCACGTGCCCCTGCCTGCCTGCCTGCACCCAACCAGATCCCTCGTGCGGGCCTCACTCGCGTTAAGTTCACGCATCCCTCATGCCGGCATGCGTCAACGTACGCAGTTAACTTAACGCACGCGCGGCCGGCACGAGGGATCTGGTTGGGTGCAGGCAGGCAGGCGTGCGCATGTTTGTGCAGCTCAATTACTCATACCTCTCAAATCTGAGCCGCAAGGCAGCATGTGTGACACCCCCTCTTTCGTGCTAACCTGCCCAAGTGCAGGAAAGGGCTCAGGCTCTTTCCCCTCCTGGGCAGAGATGGACGAAGTGCATGCTGCGACCTGCACCAACGACGACATACGCGCTGCTTTGAAGTTTAGGGGATACGGCATGGTGAGGCATCTCCAGAGCGCACGCACAAGACCAGCTGCGTAACTGCATGTCAGAGTTTGTCAAGCTGCTGGTGGCCGCACAGTCACTGTGTTGCGTTGAGCAATTCGACCCCAGCGGCAGGACTAGGACGCTGAGCAGCCACCTGCTCAGCAGCAGGAGTAACAGCAGCAGTGCTCAGCAGCAGGATTAGCAGCAGCAGTGCTCAGCAGCAGGATTAGGAGTGCTCAGCAGCAGGATTAGCAGCAGCAGTGCTCAGCAGCAGGAATAGCAGCAGCAGTGCTCAGCAGCAGCAGGCAGAGGAGAAGGAGGGTGAGGATGAGTAGTCGAGACTGCATCCCAGCCAGCTGGCGCCTTGGGAGGCATCGGCGGGGGCGGGGGGAGCACCATGCTGCTCAACAGCAGTCATAGCGTCAGCGCATAGCCGTTGCCGCTCAGCCGTTTGTAACCCTAGCTACCCCACTGCTGGAATGCCATGGCACCAGCATGTCACAGCAAATCCACATAAACCCCCTTGCAAAGTTCAACTTTGTTAGGCCAAAGTTCAAGGAGTGACAGGCACCCCAGCTGGCAGCAGCAGCAGTGCTCAGCAGCAGGAATAGCAGCAGCAGCAGTAGCAGCGGTGCTCAGCAGCAGCAGCAGTGCTCAGCAGCAGGCGGAGGAGGACAGGAGAATGAGCTGCACGGCAGCAAGCTGGTGCCTTAAGAGGCGCAGGCGGTGGGGAGGAGCACCATGTCACCGCTTGTTCAGACTGAGCTGCAGCCGGCGCCTGCTGTTGTGACTAGCGCACTGCAGCGTCATGTGCCATGGTGTCTGCACTTGTGTTCAGCCTCACAAACGAAAAGCATGCGCGGTGGTTGCGCGAAGACATCTGTTTGCCGCTGGGTGATGTAATTGTACATACTACAGTAGTAGTACTTCGAGGTATCTGGGTTACAGTCACGTGCACCACAGCGAGCTTCGAAAAGGTTGCAATGAACCGAAATAAAGTGCTGCAAAGCCTCAAGAGTACTGACCGGCGCGTGCAGGGCGGCGGCTACATGGTCTCGGTGGATAAATGACCCCACACGATCTGGCCTGGCATTTCGCCCCAGCCACGGCGATAGCTGGGCTTCTTTTTAAATTGCAGTGTACTTAAAGATACTGTTGTAATATGCTTTGAATATACATAAAAGTATATACATATATATAATATATAAATAAGTATAAAGAAATATGATGCTCGCACCATGTTGCCACCGTTTTCCTGGCCATGGCTCCAGCTCGGCGGACCGTCTGAATGCAGCGAACAAAACAGACGTGGGCGCACTCTGTCACTGCCGCGCAGAGTCTCTAGCAGCTTTTGCGAGAGGAACACTGTTGACCGCAAGAGTACGGCGCCATGGTGTGAGGGGCAGGACGCTTCCTGCAGCCCAGCGCTCTACACCATGCGGAATCAATGCTCGGCCACAACTGCTGCCATGGCCGGTGCCCCTGGCAGTTGTGGGCGAGGAGGACACCGCATGGGGTGGAGCGCTGGCTGCAGGGCGTGTGTGGCCTCCCACACCACGGCACTGTATTCCATCAGCATGCAGTTTGGCGGTGTGTTCCTCTTGCAACAGCTGCTGAGGGATTTTCCGCGGACGTGGTCCAAGACCTCCTCGTTGTTGTTCTTGCCCTGCGCGTACAGACGGTCCGTCGATCTGCAGCCATGTTCAGGAACTCAGCAGCAACATGGTAAAAGTGTACTTCGAACTATACTACAGTAGTACTGCTGTGAAGTATATACTGTGAAGTGCTTCTGTCTGAAGTATTTGCCGGTACACAATATACAATACTACAGTAGTGTATTAAAAAAAGCCCAGCTATCTGCCGTCTGTGTATACGCGGTCAGAGCTGCAGCCATGGCCTGAAAGTCATTGCGCAGAACGCCAACAATCACCCCCATTTTCTTGTGAAAGTTGTGGGAGCATCAGCGCCCACGCTATGCCCCTACCCTCAGCATGAAGGCGTGCCTGCTCGCACACTGCACTGCTATCGTGCTCTGCAGTGTACATGCCTAGTCATGGGTCAGGGCTCATAAATAACGTACTTCGAAGTATTTTATAGGTTTTACCAAATACGCCCAGAAACGTCATATAAAGTGTGCACTTCTGAAGTACTGTATGCCGTATAATAACTGTGTGCTTATTTACATGGCACCATGTTGCACGCCGATTTTACCTACGTTATACGGCGTATTGTGGAAGTGTTGTACGCTATGACCCATCAACTTACATGCCGCTACGCACAAGCATCTGCGGAGCACTGGTGCTGGCTCAGCCCAAAGGGAAGGCTACAGCAACTCCTGCTACAGCCCCGCAGTTGCCTGACAAGCAGCAGCAGGCACAACACCGGCAGCAGCAGCAGACGCAACACCAGCAGCAGCAGCAGCAGTGCTCAAGCGAGTCGTCCAGTGAAGAGGCCTGAAGTGTGTGTGTGCAGCAGCATGGCAGTGCTCACAACCTGCTGCGACTGTAAAACACAAACCCAGGCGTGTACCGGACTATATATCCACACAATCATATAGCCCCACACCAACAAAACACATAAAGAAGCACCGGCTTTCAGCGCAGATTGCATCCCCCCCCAGCATCGCGAGCTGACCCTCCATTCCAAAGCCAGGGGGTGCCAGGGGGCAACTTCTTGTTCTCAAGTATGTGTTGCCCTGCCTGTGCCCCTCCCTGCAGGTGCCCCTGGACCTACTTGAGCCGGAGTGGTTGGAGGCAGCGCATGTGGGGGTGACTGCTAGCACTGGGGACCTGGCAGACAACCATGACCTCATCAGGGTAGACGTGTACAGGTGGGCAAACTTCAACTTCAATGTGTAGCTGGCAGGCAACTTCAACTTGGAGTACATGTGCCTGGCAGACAACCATGGCTGCGTGACGGTGGACGTAGAGTGGGCAAATTTCAACTGAAACGAGTATAGCTGATAGGCAACCTCAATTTTTTAAGTGCATGTGTACATGTGCCACACAACCATTTGACTTCATCAGGGTGGACGTATGTACATATACATACACATACAGGTAGGAAAACTTCAACTTGAAATACATGTATACATGTAAACATACCCAACAGACAACATCGAAGTTGTCTGGAGCATGCTTATACTTCAGTACATGACAGACAACCACGGCCTCATCAGTGTGGATGTATGGGCAAACGTCGACCCTGAAGTACTGCGTACCTGTAAGGCAACTTCAGTTTGTGGTACACCTGGCAGGCTCCACATGCCCTCACCAAGGTGGATGTACTTCAAAGCGCTTCAAGATGTGTACAGGTGGCCAAAACTGAACTTGTACCACACACGTCTACCAGGCGAGTTCAACTTGACGTCCACATGTACTACAGTAGTACCTGGCAGACAGGCATGACCTCTTAAGGGTAAGCGTACCCAGCGGGGAAAGGCACATTAGAAGCAGGTGGTTGTGCCATGCTGCAGTGTGTCGTTGCTAGTCATACTGACCTGGCGACCCACTTCCGCAGCGCCCCGCTCAGCTTGCATGTGTACAACATTACCCACCAACTTCAACGCTCGTGTACCAATCTTCAACAACACAGCATGTTCCCCTGCTGGAGCACACCCTACCCGCACACGGCGGCTGTGTGCCACACGCGCATGATTTGCCCGCCCACTGCTGCCATGCCAGCGATCCCCGCACCAAAAACATGCTCCCTGCCCTCCACCAGAAAGCACTGCTGCGCCGTGCCGTCTCTACGAATAGACCCTGCTACTACCTGTGCAGCCCTAGGTAGCCTGCCGGTGCCCGTTAGCCCTTTCTGTGTTTGTATGCACATGCATACACTGCCGTGCATTTGCCATGGCCACCAGTGGGCGTGCTGGCACACATGGCGTGGGCTCTTGCACGCCCACGAGTGCAATTAAATACAACTGCTACCTGCCTCCAGAGCTGCATGCACTAAACCAGTATGCTCCTGCCCTCCCTTCACAGCGACGAGGTCTCAGCCAAGAAGGGGGAAGAGTGGCGTGCTGCAAAGGGACACGACCTAGCAGACTCAAGGCTGGCGCCAGCGGCCAAACAGACTGCAGACGGCGGAGCTGAGGGGGGCGAGGATGCACCAGCGGCGGCAGCGCCGGTGCCGGTGGAGCAAATGACTCACCAGGTGTGTGCCAATAGTGCGGTGGTGGCTGCCTGTGTGTAGTGCGCAGGACGCTTGTGGTTGGTGGTGGGTGACAGCTCACAACACGTCCATTGTGCGCCATATGAAATCCTTCTGTAGTACGGTAAGTAAATACAGCATACATGAAGTATAACGTATTCGTATAGCTACGGTGGGAATATGTTATAGATACGGCATGCTGACGTATACGAAAACTCTAGGAGCGGTATGCCGTATATCGCATTTTGGGGCATAGAAATGTGCCCTGTTTATAGTATGACATACTTCAAACACTTGAAGTACCAAAATACTGTGGTTTGTTATACACGCTGATTTGTGCAGCGTAATAAGTTGTGCCATTCTGCCAGTGCGCGGACGCAGGTCGCAATGTGGCTGGTCGCCTCTGCCTCTGGTGTGATGTGCGCACGTGCGTGCCTAGTGCTGCGGCAGCTATTGTCAGCACATTGGTACTACCGTAACTGACGGATTATAACGCCCCCCCGCGTTGTCAGCGGCGGGGTTTCCTGTTGCTAGCACGGGGGGCGTT